>VFFE01006369.1:125902-139032 GCA_008921705.1 Burhinus oedicnemus | reverse complement strand
AAAAAAAAAAAAAAAAAAGAAACCCAGACCTAGCAATTACAAGCTACTTGTGTTCAGGGCACCTTGTCCCCCAGAGTGGTGAGACTCTGCAAGGGCTTCACGCCAGTCCGACAAAACCTGGGCTACTAAGAACCTCTGTCATGTGAAGGAGGATGTGAGAGACAGACATGCTGGAGGACACTGTCCAGAAAACCAGCTACTTTTGAAAGGAGGGATGCAAGAATAAAGTCCATGGATGTTTACAAGAAATAGATAGGGACTGGGTCAACTGCAAACATGCAAGGGATCATTGCGGAGAGAGGGAAGCAGCAAATTTGAGAGGGGTGAGCCATGCCGCTTTTGTTATTTTATGCGGAGCAAAATAATCTCAGAGGATGCTGCTGCACTGCTCACAGCATTAGAAATAGCAGGAATGCCACAGTCTGCATGATAGATCTTCCTGAGAGTCAGAGCACCTCTTCTGGGAACATGCAGAGAAAGCAAATCCCAAAAACACTTGCCCCCAGCTGTTGGCTGTGTGGGGAACAGGTGCCAGCACAAAAGGGGGAGTTTAAAAATAGGCCAGAGCAAAATTCTTTCCCCATCAGCGAATTTGGCTCTCCTTCCTTTGCTACTTGAGATGATGTTATCTCATGCTATTTCTCCAGCTGTCCAGCAAATCCACCAGGAAAATCAGGTCAGACAAAATAAGGATTTCAAGAAAAAAAAACAAAAAAAATCTTTTAAAGTAAAAGGCGACAGGCCTTACTTCTTCAGTGCCAATGAATGGAAGAGTTGTCCTCTCCCTTGCACTCTTGCTTATACTGCCTCACTAGAAAAAGCTCTACAGACATCAGCACAGGAGCTGGAAAACTGCAGCAAGGTTGTTTTCAGGGGAGAACATCATAAGTCTCAGACATGTCGCAGACACTGCAAGCAACTGGAGGTTTGAAATTAGTTGTCTCTAGGAAGTTCAAGCTACAACTGCAAACAAATGTGTGACTAACCAGAAAATGCAAGCAGAGAATTGAAAGTTATGTATGTTGAGTGTGTCCAGGCCTGCTAATGGGCTTTCTGAACTGCAGCCAAGTACTAAGAAATTGATAAAGGATTGTAACATACAAAGAAAACCAGCTCCCATTCATACAGCTCGCGGTCGAGCATGCTCTGTGGTTATTATTTGTCTTATAGCAAACTTGGCAAACACGCCTCAAAGCAGAGCTCATTTCAGTCTCTAGTAAATTTATGAATGAACTAAGTCCCAGAGTAGCTCCTGTATGATGACACCAGCAAGGTGTCATCCTGCTAGGGCAGGACTGCAAGTGGGCGGTTGGGGAAGGCGCCAGAATAAGTGCCCCAAGGCCAGCGTTCCCTGTCCTGTGCTGAGCTCAGTTATTCGCACTCGAGGGCATGGACAAGACGCTCCAATCACTTTGCTTGGTCCTAATACCACACTACCCAGCAAAAAAAGTCACCCCAAATGCTGTTTACTTGGGTGCCCCTCCTGAGAAGCTGATTCTGCTGATTTTTTCTGACACTCCATGTCCCTTTCTCTGAAGAACCTCCAAGCTCTTCAAATGGCCCAGCTGTCAGAAAAGCCTGTGCCAGCTCGAGCCGCGTCCGAGGCCAGGGATCAAGTGTAAGGCTTCTCTCACACACAGGAAACTCAGTCACCAGCTTGTGCCCCAGCCTCTCTGTTCCCATACAGCAGGTGGCTGGAGAGACCTCAGCGAGGCTGCTAGCCTGTGGTTGCCTCTGCCTCTCAAAAGGCTGAGCTACACAGCTGGCACCCCTATGACACTAGCCAATTAAGCGGTCTCCAATTAGAGCAGCAAAGGCTACCCTGACCAAAGTCAAAGCCAAGGGGATGAAAAGCACTCATGGCGGAAAGCCCAGTGGGACTGTTTCCCACCCAAGGTTGGGGGAATACGTGGAAGGACACAGCAGGAAGCAACATGCTAGAGCACAGCCCCGTCTGGCGAGGTCTGTAAGAGGTATTGAGCCATACAGCTCTAGAGAACCAACTTCCCCCACCTCTGCCCCAGCATCCTACCTTTGGGGCTCCCACTGCCTGTGAATGGGCGTCGTGCAGCTGGTCCAATGCAACACTAAAATCCTCCTCAAGCACTGGGAACCCAGCAGTGCAAAAATCTCTCTCCACGTCCTCACTCAGTCCACCTGGAAAACTGGAGAGGGAAGAGAAAAGAAGGACTCAGGCTCTGCCCTACTCTTGGCACTATCATGCTGGCTGCAGCCCCTGCCCTCCCCCACCTCTTGCCCTGTTGCCTGTGCTACCTCAAGGCCTGGATGCGGGTACAAGCAGCCCGGCTGCTGTGGGACAACAAGGCACAGAAGTCTCCCAGCACAAAACCCTGTGAATGCGGAAACAAACAGCATCAGTTCAGCCCCTGACCACAGCTCCAGCTAGGTCATAAAAGGTGTACGGGAAAAAGTTCCTCACAGAGCTGTTCTTTGAGCTTCTGTGCCCTGATTAAAGGCTCTAGCTTCTTTTTTTTCCTATTGGCTCTGTCTTCTAGCAGAGCTACACATCAGCCAACACCTCTGCAAAAGGTGTGCACTCCTCAGGCACTAGAAATCTGCAGTTAAAGCTGATGTCTGAGGACCAGGGTTAACCACTGAAGAAGTCAACTGGGCTCTGGGAGTTGCGCCCAGCTAGGGGAGGTTGGCCCAGCACTCCCAGCCTGCCCATCTCCACATGCTGCCGTGGTTTCACTCACTGCAGTCCTGCGGGCCAGCTTGGATAGGCTCACTTCTTTGCCCAGAGGCAGACTGGCAGTCAGCATGCTCAGCATTGACCTCCTCTGCTCTTCTGAAGGGGCTTCGATTTTCACCTCGTGAAGGAAAGCAGTCTGCACGTCTGTAGGAACATCCTGGGGTTTGCAGGTTGTGCCAATCACCAGAACAGGGTGGCTGTTGATAAAAGGATGACAGTGCACGGTGTCAGCTCTATCGAAGGTTCCCTCTTACATTGCCATCACCCATGCCAAGTTGCTCTCCAATGGCTAGCCTTTCCTCTGAGAAATGCACACATATTGGCCAAGGTGTCTTGCAGCCACTCTCTTCCAGCTTGCCCTTGAACTGCTTTGTGAGTTCTGTTTCCAAGTCAAGGCCCTTCAAAAGACATCTTATTTCTTCACTTGATGGCTCCCCTCCCTGCGCCCTGGTACTTGTCATCAGCCTCAAGAGTCTCCCAGGGTACAGCTCCCTTCCGGGGTCCCTACAACCTCTGGCATGCCTCACAGCCAACACACCACGTTTGCTCATCCGAACAACTCAGAAACCAGCTTCAGACAACGAAGCTTCATGATTCCCTCTCTGCCACTAGGCTGGAAGTACAAGGGCCCTCTGAAGTTAACAAAGCAAGTCTGGGAGAGACTCCACTGGATTAAAAATAAAACAGGGCATGTTAGCAATCAGTCACCTTGATTTAACGGTGACTGCTGCCCTAGGAATGGCAGAAGCAAACAATTACCGCAGATGCCCACAGCAAACATGCAGGGTCCGTACCTCAGTGCTGGGTCTCCGTCCAGAAGCAGCTGTCTCAGAGTAGCGATGACCCTGGCGTCCTCTCCTAGCCTGTCCCGGTCTCTGCCAAGCACCTCAATGTCTTTCAGCAGGAGCACACACGGATGATACTGCTGGGCCTGGGTGAAAGCCATCTGTACTTTCTCCTCTGTGGCTCCACTGGTGTCACTGCACAAACTAATGCAATCAACCTGTGAGACAGACCACACAACACACACTCTGCAGTGCTTGCAACATGGACAGCTGGGGGACCCAGGACAACGTTCAATTCCACAAAGCTTTCCAAGGGCAATTCACAGCTGAAAGCAGACCTAAGTGCATGTTTCCCAGAGACACATTCAGGACATATTCAAAATAGACACTTTCAGGACTCTCTGGTGTGGAAAAATCTTTGGCTGTTTCTTGCTTCTCTGCAGGAGGTGAGGGCGGGCAGGAGGGTCTTGTCTGAAACAAGTGAGGCCAAGGGACTGGAGGAGTTGATACAGTGGATGTCACGGCTCAGCAAGCTAAGCTGGAGGGGATGGTAGAGCCACAGAAGAGGCCAAGACAGGGAGAAAAGATGTCTCGAAGGAACAGTGCAAAGAGCAGAGGGGAAGGCTTGGGAAACTGTTCAACCCAGTGCCACGCAGGCTCAAAGTGCAAGAGGAAGGTAGAAGGTAAGGGGGTGGTGGGAAAGAAGTGGCTAGATGCCCAGACATTGTTTACAAAGCAAACACTTCATAAAGTCATCCAAACAGGAAAGGTGACTGGTGAGCCTTAAACAGCAGCTTGAACCCTGCTGGAAACAGGCAGTGCCGCCTCCTGGTGCTGTGAGGTCACGCAGGGAGAGGCAAACCATCTCTGGGATTCCCTGGGCCTCATCCTCAGAAAGGGTAGCTTGGAGCACAGAGAATGCCTCAAGAGGCGACATAAAAGGTAAGGACAGGGACACAGAGCAGAGGAACTCCTGTGCCCCAAGTACTATAGACAAAAACAGGAATTAGAGTTGTGGAAGGCACAGACAAATGGCAGCAGTATCTGTACGCAAGTACAGAAGGGCAGAGAGAAACAACAAAAAACTGCTGATCGTTAAGTGGTGGAGATTATAGTGTGGAAGAATTACTGTGCCCTGGCAGGAGAGCAGGCAGGACAGTCAGAGGAAGGGAAGGTGGAATGGTAATGTAAGCATTGCAGCAAGTGAGAAAAGGAGGGGAGAGTGTAAAAGCTGGGATAGGAGAATAAAATGGACAGGAAATACCTCTAGCTTCAATAGTAAGAGTCTTAGTCTTTAAAAGCAGCACGCAAGGCCAAAACCAGAGCTACAGCCTTGCACATCACACTAGAAGCTGAGGCCACCTGCCAGGATATGGCAGTGCCGCAGTGCTCCCAAACAGATCCTATTCGTGGATCTGAAGGTACTGTGAGGTCTCCGCAATCTTGTACTGGATCCCGAGAGCTATGGCACATCTGCAGAAGAGTAAGAGCTCAGCACCATTAAGGATCATGTCCAGATGATGAGCTACACAGCAGCTGGCCAAGGCCCTATCTACCTCCCTCAGTGACCCACTGTTACAGCTTTACTTGGATAGAAAAGAACAGTTAAAAGAGAGTAATGTCAATTTAACAGGACCCAGCTTCTAAATAGAAGAAAACTCAAATATCCAAAATGCTTAGCTTGTTTTCTCTGAGTTTACTCTAAAAATACCCAGAAAAAAGGAGCAAGCCTTCCATAAAAAGGAACCTTTGAGCCCTCTTCTTTCCATCTTTCTTCTTCTTCCAAGTCCTTTCAGAGTTTCAGAAACTCTCCTAGAAAAGTCACTGTGTGACTTTCAATCCCCTCACTTTTGAAAATGTCTCTACAGATTCAAGGAGATGAAATGATTTGCAGGATACACCCATGCTGTCAGAGTGAACAAAAGGAACATGCAGAAGCAAAATAGTATTTTTAACAAGTCAGTGAATACTGCCTTGGTGCCCACAACCTCTGGTGCTGGACCAGGACAGGGGCTAGACCTCATTTTGGCCATGAAGCTTAGCCCGTACAGCCACAGCTGTAAGAATGGTTGTACTGGTTCCAACCATGAGACAATTTAGCCCACTATTTTGTCTCCAAGCATGACCACAAGTAGCTGCTTAAGAAAGAGTAAGATCAGAGTAAGCACACGTAACCTTCTCCCCTCAGTACTCTTCCAGGCACCTACCATTCCCATCAAAAGGGATTTTCCCAGTTAGACATGATTTCGCAACAATAGATTTCTCCCCCAAATACTCTTACCTATGCAAAGAACCACATCTCCTTCAGCTTGTCTTTTCCCACAAGCTTCACCTGTCAGCCCCAGACCTCGTGCTGGCACAGAGAAAAGTAAACACTTTCCACTCTGCTGACCACTCAAGATCTTGTAAACCTCTATCAAACTCTGCCTAAGTTCTCTATTTTTCAAGCTGAAGAGCCTGTCCAGCTCTTTACCACACAGAAACTAGTCTAGAATCCTGATCTTCCCCGGTAACCTTCTGTGAATTTTTTCCAGTTCAGCTTTATGCTTTTGTGATGGAGAGACTGGAATTGTGCACAATATTCAAGCTGTGCCAAGACACGGATCTGCACAGCAGCAGTACCGACTCTCAAGTTTGTTTCCTAAAAAATGATCTGATTTTTGACATAGATGGAGAACAGAGCCCAAGTTTTCATGGAGTCATTGACATAAAATCAAATTCTTGATACTGACTGGTGACAATCAGCTTGAAATCTATCGTCTTCCATGTAAAACTAACTACAGTGAATTTTACTTGCCATTTCACTGCTCAGTCATTTGGTCTCATTAAAGCGCTCTAGTCCAAAGACAGTCTGTCTCCCTTTTCTCTTACCTCTAATAACTTAGTTATCAACAAACCATCACATCACAGTTCACCCTCTTTTCCAGGTCATTTCTGAGCTCTCAGTGCAGATGCCTGCAGAGCTCTGCTGCTGATTGTGAAGACTCACTAACTACTCCCATCCCATTCCCAATCTTTAACCAGCACTTTATCCATGCCAGGACCTTCACTCACAACCTACCGCCACTCAGTTTCCCAAAGAGCCTTTTCAAATCCCAAGCAGACTGTGTTGGTCAAGTTACCTTCCCCATATGTTTGGTAACACCTTCAAGTAATTTTTTGACAGGATTTCCCATTGCAAAAACTACATGGTTTCTTCACGAGTAGTGAAGTCATCCCAGAGTGTGCTAACTCTATCCTTCACTTTACCTGCTACAGGTTTGTGCCCTTTGAAGGATGCCTCTTGTTTCCAGCAACTGCCTTTTCCTGCTGTTCACCTGTTTTGTCTTCCATTTACTTTTCTCAAGCCCATGCTAATATGATCTATGCAGTGGCCTCTTGTTGTGGAGCGGTGCCCCTCATTCACCTCCGCAGCAGACATAACACTTCCTTATCTTGGCTGATTCTTTCTTTCTAGAGAAACCTCATTTTGAGGTTGTTCCCCTTTCAGAAGCCAAGCACTGCTATGGAAGATTTGGGGGCTTCTTTGCTCTTGTGGTGGGTGATGGTGGTGAATGGGTCTTCTACCCTCAGCTCTTCTACAGGCCATGAGATTTTGAACCAGATCTGGCACACATGCTGTTATCAAATCAAGGGCTGCATTTCTTTTCTACGACTTCCCACCCAGCTAGACAAGATATCAGCATCATCTCTGCCTCACTTTCCAACACACCTTGTGCCCAGCCTATGTGGGGACAAGTGAAAGCACCCAATGTCACTGCAACTCCTGCCCTCATCACTTCTCCAATTTGTCTCTGTATATTTTAGTTACTGCCACCCTCTGGAGTATAGTATCAACTTAACGTCCTAGCCAATGACAGGAAGTTAGTCTGCTGAAATACAACTGTGTATTGCAGTATCTGTAAAGTACATCAGACTGACAACAATAATGGCAAGAGTCAGTAAAGAAAGGTACAAATGCAACCCCTGGGCCAAGAGATCTCTAAACTACTGATTCCGGAGCACTGGAGGGAATCTGGAGCTCTTCATGCTTACGCTCTTTTCCTGAGCATCTGTTACTGGCCAGTCTCAGACACGGGCCAGGGGACTAGAAAGACCTTTAGGCTGATCCAAATGGTTGCTCTGAGGTTCTGCCCACCAGCAGTCATAATCTGCGCCACAGCAAGCTGCTATGCTCAGCATACTCGGACTCCTTTTGTCTGCTTGTGTGCATGGGAGCAGCTTCTGGGTAGGCTTGTGTCACGGTTGCAGCAGGGGAGTTGGTATGGCTAACTTAAAGAACATTTCTGTAATTCTTTGTGTGTTGTAAATCCACCAATCAACTGACCGGCAGGAGGAATTACCTTGAAGAGGTGGAGATTGAGGCAGCTACACACAGCTCTGACAGCCATCACTTTCCCACTGCCGCTTGGCCCTGAGAGGAGAATGCTGCCAGCCCTGCTCAGTGCACTTGTCCTGTAACACAGAGGCAGTTCTCCCAGTGATCGGGGAGCAGGGTCCCAGCTCTCCCGGGGCTTGCTGGAAGGAATTCTAACTCACGGACAGTTCAGGTGAGGCCGAAGAGCATCACAGAGCTGCTTCACGACATCAGAAAGTCCGGCAGGAGACAAACTGCTCCAGAACTCGTGGCTGTTATAGGCTGGGGCAGATGGGACAGCACTGTTTGTTGAACCCACCTGTGAGGAAGAGGAAACAGCACTGTGGAACACCACCTAAGAAAAGATGTGTACCAAGTGACAAAGTTTGTCCTGAAAGGCCATTTTTCAATGGCAGGACACACAAGCCTCCACAGGCACCTTCATCATCCATAGTGCAACCTCAGCCTCAGATCTCCTGTGCACCCTCCCTGCTCTCCACTGACATCTTACCAGATAGACAGAGGTGTTCTGGGTGTCCACCAGGTAACCCTCAGACTGCTCGCCTTCCACCATGCCTAAAATCTTCCTCACTTTGAAGTAGAGTTCTGGCCACCTAAGGGAAAAAGCAAGCAGTCTAAATTGCTGAGTCAAGATCTTGAAGGCAGGAACAATACAATTGTAAACAAGAAGACAGCTGAAAGGCACAGGTAAGCAGAGATACCCTTGCCCACTCCCAGGACCCACACGGATCCTTTACGGACCCCACTGTGCTGTCTGGCCAGACAGACCAACAGGACTGTCAACAGTTACAGCTTCTGCTGGTGGCTTCAGTCCACAAGTGTGGCTGTACTAATCTTATTTCATCTATCTAAGAGCTCAAGGCATTCTCTCTTCTGCCATCGCTACCTTCACTACAACTCCACAGAGATTCACCTGCAGCGTCTGAAACCTTACAGTGCAGAGTCCTCTAGGCTGCAAACTAGGACTCACCCAAATACCATGAGAGTTTTACAAGCATCTTGCCCTAGACACCTCGCAGGAAAAATGCTTCTTCCTACATTGATATCCCACTGGACAGATTAAGAGATCTGCAGAGGTCTCCTCCAGGATTTTCTCCACTCTCTGAATAATTGTACCACTTGCACACCAACACAGTTCCAAGTTCTTTAGGTCTCATGAACTTTGTTGTCTTCTCTGGCTTGCCGCAGGGCTAATACCTAAGTCCACAAATGGGAGACTTGTGCCTCCTGCGGTCCTGCCTCCCTACGAGAAACAGCCTAGAAAATACTCATTTTTTTCCCCATCAATTTCTCTCTCTCTTTTTCCTTTCTTCACTCCATGACTATTTCAGTCAGCTAAGGGAGGCCTCCCTCTGAGCTGCAGCCCTCCATAATGCAACAAAACCACTTCCCTCTTCCCCCTAAAATAAAAGGCAGATAAACTCTAAACTCCAGGGACAGATCAGAATGGAATAAACTGCCTTGTTTGAAGAGAGTCAATAGGGAAAAAGTATCTTTTCCCTTGCAGTACCTAAGTAATAGAGTCACAGTTTGTTGCCACCTACCTTAGGAATTTGTCTGCATTTACTTCTAAAAACTCGGCGTATCCAAATGTTGGAACACATAGGATGTCTCCCTCCTGGACAAGCCTGCAAAAAAACCAAGGAGTTTCACCAGTGAAAGAGAGTAAATCCTTCTGGTCATGTGTCTTGCCCGCCCCATATCACATGCATTTTCACAGAAAAGAAAGGAGCTATTCTTAATGACTCACTCCTTTCCTGTAAATAAAACTATAAATATCCACGTAAAGATTTAGCACGCACTAGCTGCGAGTAGGTGCATCCAGACTACTAAGGGGAACCTTTTGGGAATGGTATAGAAGATGAACGCCATTAAAGAGCATCTCTTCCAGACCAAATAGCCTCCTTATGTCTGGAACAGCTGAGCACCATTCCAACAGAAAGCCTTGACAGCCAAATAAAAGAGCCTCAGGGGAAGGTGTCATAAGAGAAGATGGCAACACATCCAGTTTCCTGATTATTCAACTTCATTCAAAGCTGAAAACTGGGGTTACAAACATGCCCCAGAACGGAGGTTTGTGGGCAGCACTTGGGAGCCCTCAGCATTGGATGGTAGATCACAAGGATGACTTCTGAAGGACAGGACAAGAGGTGTCACATGCAAGTGAAGCACACTCATGAGGAGAAGACGGTACACACAGATATTCTAAAACTACTCAGCATCTGCATTACGGTGTTTACTATGCCCATCATCAGTGTGTATCAGATCCAGGTGCCACAAATACAGAGCGAGGGTGCATCTCACAAACACACAGAAACGTGTCCCCTCCCTGCGCAGCTCACCGGGGCGTTTCGAAGTGCTTGTAGAGGATGCGGTCGTAGCCCCCCCGGGCGCTGTAGGCCGGCGAGCAGACGATCTCTAGGTGCAGCTCCTTGGCGAAGGGGGGCACGGACAACACGGACCGGCTGCCCTTCCCATCTGCGGCGCCGCATCTTTCGTACCTCTGCGGGGAGGAAAGGGCGAACCGTCAGACCCCACCGCCACCACCCCCAGCCCTCCGGGCCCAGAGGCCTCCGCCTCCCCCGGCCCCGACTCACCCGCAGGCGGAGCTGCGCGGCGGCGGCGGGGTCGCAGCCCAAGTTGAAGGCCAGGGCGGGGGCCAGCAGGGCGGCACCGTCGGGCGGCCCGCGGCGGGCGGCCCGCGGGTATTCCCACGGCGGCGGCCGGGCCAGCAGCGCCGCCAGGTGCTGACGGGCCGCCCCCTCGGCGCCCACCCGCACCCACTCCCCTTGGAAGAGCCCCAGCGCCAGCAGCCCGCGCCGGCTCACCCACACCTCCGCCCCGCCGCCCGCCCCGCCGCCGGGGGTCGCCCGCAGCCCCGGCGCCGCCGCTTCCCCCGCGGGCCCGGCGGCGGCGAAGCGGGAGACGAGGGGGGGCGCGGCGGGGCGCGGCCGGCAGGGGGCGCCGCCGGCCGCGGGCTCCCGCGGCGGCGGCGGCGGCGGCGGGGCGAGGGCGGTGCGCGTGCTGTTGCCCAGCAACCCCTGGAGCGCGGGCCGCGCCTCCAGCACCAGCGGGCCCGGCCCCGGCCCCGCTCCCGGCAGCGCCTCGCCCCGCCGCACCAGCACCGCGCCGCCCGCCGGCCGCCCCGCCCGCCCCGCCGCCCCTAGCAGCACCCAGGCCAGCGGCGGCGGGCGGCGCACCGGCCAGACGGCCACCCGCCGGCCGGCCGCCAGCCCCAGCCGCCGCATCAGGGCCCCGCGCAGCCACAGCTCCGCGCCCCGCCGGCCGCCCGCCTCCAGCGCCACGGCGCTCAGCAGCACGGCCTGCGCCCCGCCGCGCCCCGCCGGCCGCACCGCCAGCACCAGCCCCCCGCCGCCGCCCCGCCCGCGCAGGGCCTGGCACAGCGGCGGCGGCGCCAGCAGCAGCGCGGTGACCGGCGCCAGCTCCGCCGGTGGGGCCTCCAAGGGCCGCAGCACCGCCACCGCCATAGAGCCGCGGCGCCGAGCGGGGCGGAGCGGACCGACCCCGCCCCGCCACCATAGAGCCGGGCGGCTAGAGAGGGCGCGGCGCGCAGGCGCGGGGCGGCCCGCCGGGCCGCCTCCCGCTTCGCCAAGGCCATAGAGCGGCGGTGCAGAGCGGCCACGTAGGGCCAGCGACCATAGAGCGGTCGCCGAGCGGCCGTTTTCCCTCAGCAGCGCCCCGGCTCGGCCCCGCTGAGAGCGGCGCTGAGAGCGGCGGCGACAGCTCCGGGCCGTGCTTGGCCCCGCTGCGAGCGGCGCCGCCGGCAACGGCACCTCGGCTGGCGACTGAGGCCACCTCACCTCAGGGCCGGGTCTCCGCGAGGCCTCGCTCCCCGGCCCAGTCGCCGCCGAGGGCTGGCGGCCTGGGCACAGAGCGGCGTGGTGGCACCGACTCCATCCTCCTCGGGCTCCAGTGGGACAGCCACAAGTCTATGGGCCCAGATGGGATCCACCCGAGAGTGCTGAGGGAGCTGGCGGAGGAGCTTGCCAAGTCACTCTCCATCGGTCTTGATCAACAGGGGACGTCCCAGACGACTGGAGGCTTGCCAATGTGACACCCATCTACAAGAAGGGCCGGAAGGAGGATCCAAGCAATTATAGGCCTGTCAGCCTGACCTCAGTACCAGGAAGGATCATGGAACGGTTCATCCTGAGTGCACTCACACAGCATGTGAAGGACAACCAGGGGATCAGGCCCAGCCGGCAGGGGTTCATGAAAGGCAGGTTCTGTTTGACCAACCTGATCTCCTTTTACGACCAGGTGACCTGCCTGGTGGATGAAGGAAAGGCTGTGGATGTTGTCTACTTGGACTTTAGTAAGGCCTTCGACACAGTCTCCCACAGCATTCTGCTAGAGAAGCTGGCAGCCCGTGGCTTAGACAGGTGTACTCTTTGCTGGGTTAAAAACTGGCTGGCTGGCCGAGCCCAGAGAGCTGTGGTGAATGCCGTTAAATCCAGCTGGTGGCAGGTCTCAAACAGTGTTCGTCAGGGCTCAGTTTTGGGGCTACCCTTGTTTAATGTCTTTATTGATGATCTGGACAAGGGATTGAGTGCACCCTCAGTAAGTTTGCAGATGACACCAAATTAAGCGGCAGTGTTGATCTGCTTGAGGGTAGGAAGGCTCTGCAGAGAGATCTGGACAGACTGGATTGATGGGCTGAAGCCAACTGCATGAGGTTTAACAAGGCCAAGTGCCGGGTCCTGCACTTGGGTCACAACCACCCCAGGCAGCGCTACAGCCTTGGGAAGAAGTGGCTGGAAAGCTGCCTGGCAGAAAAGGACCTGGGGGTCCTGGTGGACAGCAGGCTGAACATGAGCCAGCAGTGTGCCCAGGTAGCCAAGGCGGCCAATGGCATCTTGGCCTATGTCAAGAATAATGTGGCCAGCAGGAGTAGGGAAGTGATCGTGCCCCTGTACTCAGTGCTGGTGAGGCCACAGCTCGAGTACTGTGTTGAGTTTTGGGCGCCACAGTCTAGGAGGGATATTGAGGTGCTGGAGCGTGTCCAGAGAAGGGCAACAAAGCTGGTGAGGGGTCTGGAGAACATGTCTTATGAGGAGTGGTTGAAGGAATTAGGATTGTTTAGTTTGGAGAAGGTTGAGGGGAGACCTTATTGCTCTCTACAGCTACCTGAAAGGAGGTTGTAGTGAGGTGGGAGCTGATCTCTTCTCCCAAGTAACTAGCGATAGGACAAGAGGAAACGGGTTCAAGTTGTGCCAGGGGAGGTTTAGGCTGG
>VFFE01006369.1:90189-119931 GCA_008921705.1 Burhinus oedicnemus | reverse complement strand
CCCCTCGGCCCTCCCCAGCCCCTCGTCGGGTCCCCTGCAGTCCTCCCGGGTCCCCTCCCCGGGTCCCGTTCGGTCCCCCCGGGTCCCCTCCCCGGCCCTGGCCACTCAGCTCCCCCATAAACCACCCTCACATCCCCGTGGGTTCCCTCCCTGGGTCTTCTCCCCCCCTCCATGTCCCCATGTCCCCTCTTCCAGGACCCTGCAGTGTCCTCCCCGGGTCCCCTGCCCAGTACCCCCATCCCACCCCGCGGTCCTTCAGCCCCACATCCCAGATGAGGCATCCCACCCAGCCGCTCTGTCCCTCCGCTCAGCACCCCGGGCATGGGGACGGCTGGGGGCTGTGGGACAGGACCCTCCCTGACCCCAGGTGTCCCGCCACCGGGGCCGAGGCCACCTCGAGGTGCCTGGCCTCCGTGGTCTCTTTTGCTCCCAGATTCTTGCACCTGGGCTGCAATTTTTTCCCCCCTTCCCTTCATCTGTTGATGGAAACGATTTACAACCGGCTTACACGGGCCGCCTGATCCAGGCCTTCACTGGACGGTCAGATTAACCGAGGGTCCTTCTGATAAAGATAATTACAAGGGGACTCCGCATTAACTTTGCATTATTAAAGAAAGACCCAAATCTCCCCTCGCAAGCTGTTCCCGGGATTAGCAGAACAATAACTTTCATTTAGGATAATTGCCGTGGCCGGCGCTGGGGGCTGGCGGGGGGGGACCCTCTGGGCCATCACGCTTCGCACCAAGAAAGGCAAACGGGTGTGAGGGGAGCGGGAGGTGTGAGGGGGTCACACTCCCAAAGCCACCAATTGGGGGTCCCCATGTGCCTGGGATGCAGGGATGCGCGGGGCATTCCCACGCAGGGCTGCCCCCCACCCAGGGACATGGCACCCTGGGGTCCCCTTGGGCACCTTGGCTTCTCCAGAGTGGTTTTGCTGCAGTTTTGCTGGAATCGGAGACTTTCACTGCGAGGCAGGGAGGATCTGCCACAGTAATTAGAAGCCATAATCCAGCCACCACCCACAACAAATTTCCTGTCCGAGCAGATATTAGTGGATAAAACCCTAATTTTTGACGTTGTCCCAGAATCAGCTTGATTTCAGCAGTTTACATTCAGGCTGAGCTGTTGGGAGAGATGATGAAGCCTTAAATATGCATATGGCCTAGGCATTTGGAAAGTTTGGGGATAAAGCGCGTATAATTGCTCCTAATCAGTTTATGAAACATAAAAGCTCAAACCCAAGAGAAAGCCGATAGATGCAGAAATGGAAATAGCGATTAAATCTCCCCGTGCTGCCGAGGTGGCCTGGATACGGCGTTGCCGCCCTAGGCGGAGAGTGGCCGTGGTGGTGCCGGGGGACAGCGGATGCGCCCGCTCCTGAGATGGGGCTGCGGGACGGGGCGGGAGGACGTGTGTGCTGCCACTGCCGGCTCCCCTAGCCATGGTGGAGAGGGGCATCTCCACCGCAACTTTGGACAATAAATCAGTTAAAGGATATCTTGATATATGCTCATCAGATAGGATTAGCTGGGATTAGACTAATCAGTAAATGTTTCTCTGCTCATTATTTTCCAGGGAAGATTTTCAGCTGATTCTCCGACGCCGAAAGATTATTAATCGCTTAAAGAGCAGAACATCAAACATCGCCCCTTGCTCTAATTTCCCTGGAGTTCCCCTCCCCCGTGGGCAGGGTGCCTACACCAACCGGCCCGGCAGCCCCAGGGTGCCCCAGCACCCAATCCCTCCACGAGGGCTCCAGCCAGGGTGGATGGCGGCCACAGCACCCCGGCCCCAGTGCAGACCCACGTCCCAGGGGTGGGTGCTGCCTGCAGCCGATGCTGGAGCACCCCCGTCCCCTGCGCTCTGCTCCCAGCTGCACTTTGCAGGACTAGGGGCACAGCGAGGTGGGACAGTCCCTGAGGTGTCCCCTCCTGTCTGTGGCTGCTCCAGCACCACGTTGGGCACCCACCATGCCCTGCAGCACCCTATGGGATGGCATTGTGAGGGCACCCGGGATGGGACAGATGCCTGGGGCTGTCCCCTTCAGAGATGGGGGACAAGCCTTGCAAGTGCTTGGGAGATTACAGATACGTGCAACATTTCAGCAGACCCTTCTCAGCCAATGACAGCTCCAGAGCCAGTGGCTGGTGAGTTTTTGGGGCCCCTGTCTTTGCAGGGACATGAAACTTTGGGGAAACCCCGGAAGGATGTGCACTCGTCTTGCAACCACCTGCTGTAGCAATGAGGAGGGGGTAGCAAGGAGAAGGTACTGAAGGGCCTGGTTTAGGGGATTAGTAATGGGATAAGACAGCTTTCACCTCCCTGGTTTAGATATGAATCAGGTCAATAATAAAGGACCATCTGACAGTTTCAGGCAGCTCGGGGTGGAAGAGGCTCCCATGCTCCAGGCTGGATGGAGAAGCCCTCTCTGAAAGCCCAGCTCCTGCTGCACACCCACCCGTTGGACCTGCACCGGCAGTCACAGCCCGGTGTTCCCCACCAGCTCCATACCATACTCCCACATCAGCTCCTGGCAACCTGGCACAGGAGCGAGGTTGGAGCCTGGTCCCCAGGGACAATATTGAAACCACAGCCTTCGGGTGCCTGCTCTGCAGGGCAAGCTCAACCGGCCGGCTGGTGGCCATGGTGGACCTTGCGTGGGTGTAAGGTGGACCAGGAGTGGAGCACAGCGGGGTGAGCAGCCAGCTGACGGCAACACAGGCAATTTGGCAAGGGTGGGAGGCAAGGGAAAGGTCCCTGCCTCAGTAATCACAGACAGAAAGAAAAGGGCTTTTCTTCCACCTCCTCCGTGTCCTGCTGGGAGCATGGGGAAGCAGCGGCTGTTGTGAAAACATTGCCTCTGACACACGGGTGAAAAGGAACCAAGAAATAGCCCATCGCTAGGGGAGAAGGCAGCAAAGAGGGGGGCTTTGCTGTGAGGCAAGTCTGTACTTCACAAGGCTAAATCCCCACCTCTGAGGTACAGGTGGGGTTCCTCCTCGCGATGCGGGCAATGGGACTTTTCTCAGGCTGCAGCCAGGGCTGAGTGGTGGGTTATGTGTGCGCTCCTGGCCAGCTACAAGTAGATACCTGTAATGGCCAAATATCCTCCATTTTGGGGTGATGGATTTGCAGGGGCAGGCAGCATGGCCAAGTTAAACGAATGGGGAAATCTGTGCTCCCAGCACTGCTGGCTGCGGAAAGTGCTTCATTTCTATCTTGAGTTTATGAGGGTGAAGCAAAGGGTTTGCAGGGTGAGCGCAGCCACAGCTGGCCACGCACGCCACCTGCTCGGCGCTGTAGCATCGCCAGCCAAGCTTACTACAAGTGCATCAGCAGCCCTAATTTGGCACCAGAGGGGGGGTGGTCCCTTTCCATGTCCCGCTCCACATGCCCTGGAGACATCCCTGCTAATTCCTCTGCACAGATTTCTGTCTTAAGGCATTTGCCTTTGATTAAAACCAGAAGAGCAGTCATGGTTTAAGTGGAGTTTAAGAGCAAACCATGTGCCGATGCACAGGGCTCTCACATCTGGAGTGTCGCAGATTTAATCAAACTGCTGGGAAGTGCCGCATGCAGACAGCTGTCACAGCAGCCTGCAGCCCATCTTCTAATTAATTCCTAGCCAAACACAGGGCAAACAAATGACCATCAAGTTGCTACACCTACAACTGCGACTGGAGACATGACTGGCAATCAGTGAGCGAGCAAGCAGACCTCACTCCATATATCTCCAGAAGTTATAGGTGATGTAGCCCATGGAAAGCGCTGTCCCTGCTCCTAGGGATGAGACGGGGGCACGTCCCAGAGGTGTAAACCTTTAGGTGATATATAGGAACATGAGGGACAGGGTGTTCAGGAAGAAACCCAGGCGGAGCAGGCACAACAGCCATAGCTCTGATTTCTGGCTGCTCCTTCAGCTGCTGTGTCTCGCTTCCACTCCACTTTGTTGTGGTTTTCTAGTTGTGTTTACCTGCCCATCTCACATCCGTGGGGGCAACCCCCTTCTGTCCTGTACAGGGTGTGTGAGCAGGGACACAGCCCTCCCAGGGGATGCTCTGCCTGGCAGTACCTGGGGCCCCGTGCCTGCCGTAGACCCTGGGCAAACTCCGCTCGCTTCCGCAGCCTTCTGCAAAATCTGGGCAACGGCAAAACAGGGCAGGTCCAGACTCAGTTCTCCTTGGTGCTCATTCACAGCTCATTAAAGCTAATTGAAATGACTACCAGGCTGGGTCTATGTGGGTGCTTGGAAGTCCTGGGCACACGGCACAGCTAGGCTGGGAATATCCAACTGTGAGGAGCCCCAAACTAGCCGATGGACTGTCCACTCCAATTAGCCCCACAAAGGAGCTATTATTCCTCCGCACTATGCTTGTCCGATTACTTTATCTTATTATTTTTTGATCATTCCTCCAAAATGTGCTAATTAAACAGAAATCATCAAGTCAATTAGAGAAACACTCATTAAAGCAGAAAAGAAAAGAAAATATCAGCAGAAGAAAAACGGCTGTGAGGCTCCCAAGCACACACAATAGCTGCCACATTCATTAAATCAGCATCTCCCAAAAGAGGGGTAGACATTGTCCTGCTCTGGTACGCGCCCTGGAAATGAAACTTCCCAAGCGATGGAGTCAGATTTCTTTCTTTCTTTCTTTTTTTTTTTTTTGAATGAAAAAAACAGCATTTCACCACCACCTCAGGTTTCTTTTACATTTGGGAGAGCAGAGAAGTTTTTGGTCCCATGAAGGTCTCGACCCAAGGACAATGAAACCCCCTGGAAGATTTTTACTGACCTTAGTGGGTTTTGAATTGAACCTAGATTCTTAACTTCCAGACTGGAAGGTTGTCAGCCACTTTCTTCATTCAGATGTTTGGCCTTCACTCAGACAGTGGCATGATGTGAAAATAAGTTAAAAGAAGTTAAAGACCAGCAAGGTCTTCCAGAATATCTCCACTGTCTTCCATAGTTTTAGCATTTGCCATTTAGATACGGAGGCTTGGGGGAGCTCGCCGTGCTTTAGCCTGGAGGATGTCAGCAGCGATGGGCAGCTGCTCTGTGCAGTACATGGAATGGGCAGGGGGAAGGGAAGAGACCTGCCCATGGCCAGCCAGCAGGACAGGGGCAGAGCTGGGAGCCAAATCTTGCTGGATCGTAGCGCAGGCATCTTATCCAGGTGCCATGGGCATTGCTGCTGCTCTGCACTCACTCTGGGTGTAACATCATAAAATACATCAGGCTGCGGCAGACAGACCAGTTGCTTCCATAGGAAATCTAGGCTTGGCTGCAGGACTCCAGTTTCCTGACCTGGCTGGCCCTCAGATACCCAGCAACGTGGTGGGGAATAGGGCACGCCTCACTACCCCGACAGCCACAGCTACAGCTTGCGACTGCAAGGGGTGTTGGAAAAGCTCAGGGACAGCTGGGTTGGTTTGGACAATGCTGGTCCCAGGAGATGAAGGAGAGATGGAGACGTATCTGGGCTGCAAATGGTCCTTGTGAGAACTGGCTGCTCCTCTAGTGACTTGAAGGTTGATTTTTTCCCTGCCTCATCTCTTCTCCACCTCACAGCCTTCTTTCCCTCCCAGACACCTCTACCCACCCAGCCTCCAAGCTTCTTTCTCTAAATGCCTGTCCAGGTGCTCATTGTCAAAATGTCTGAACCTCTCCGCATTTTATTCTTTCTGCTACCTCCCATGGCTTTCCCAGCTCCCAGCCCACAAGCACGGTGAGCCCCCAGACGGCACCTTCTCCACGTTCATACCCAGCACCTTGCCAAGCAGAAGCCTCCCAGAACAAATACATCCCTCCCCACCTCCCCGCCCTGACCTGCAGGAAGCTGGAAGCAAGAGGCTGGCCCCACACACACAAAGAAATCCAGGAAAACACGTGAAACGGTGATTTCAGTATTTCTAATACATCTCCGTTGGGGGTAGAGAAAGGGGAATTTCACTTTATTCTGACCCCAAAGTGGTGGAGAGTCCAGCTCAGCTCTGGGTGAAGGTGTCGCCCAGCCTTTGCGTTTCTGAACCAGTTCAGCCATGCCTAATCGCAGGCGCTATGCTATGAGACCTGACAGAATTACTTCTCCTTTAATTAATCTCCAAGTTTGCTATCTGAGTGCTGTGCCATATGGTATTGATTTTTCAGCTCGGTATGACAGCACTTGCCATGAAAGAAGCTAACCTAATTAAAGCAGGGGACACCACGCGCACAGGCGGCTACTCTCACTCTTCCCTTTAATACCGCTTTCTGGATCGACTCCCCTGCATGCAAACAGGTGCCGAAACACAGTGCCTCTGCTTGAAGGTGAATTCAAAGGTTTCGGCTGTGCAAAGAGATCCAGGTCCCATTCGCAGCACCGGCCTGGGCTTGCAACACGGCTCTGGGTCTGCCGTGACAAGCGGTACCCTGGGCTTCCCCAGCTCTCTCCTCCCTGCAGCTGAGCGAGGAGATGGCAGTGGCAGAAAGGCCAGGATGTTTTGGAGCACGGCTTCCCAACACCACGCAATGCCTCCAGTTCTTTTCAGACAGACCAGATAATTAATTAACGAATTTCACAGTCCCCCCCCCTTCCAATTTAGGACTGAACTCCCAAGAGACGTAAACTAGGGTCTTTTAGCTAGAGACTGCCACGTGGCTGTCTCACAGGGCCCACCTGGCATTACACAAGCCAGTGACCCTTTACAGAAGCAATCCTGTCCCAAACAGACCATCTAAAGGACCTCTAGAACTAACAGAAAAATAACATCAAATATATCCCTGTGCATGGATCCTCCTTCTTGTATGAGTAGATGCATATGTGCTTGGCAGGCTCACCTTTGCAGGCAGTCACATTATTTAGTGTTAGAAACACAGATATAAGAGGTAGGGTGCCCATAGCTCATTTCACCCATTTTACTTGACCCTGCAGGAAAGCTCTTCATGCCCAGCTTCCCTCCACACTCTCGGGGACGCATTTTCTGTGCTCTGACACTGCATTCTGCAATTTTCTTTTCGGATGCAGGAAGAGCAGCTTTCAACGTGCACGGACTTCCCTCTGTGTGCTTCTCCTGCCATAGCTCAATCCCGCTCTCACCAGTGTCACTCCTGAGCCATCTTTTTGTCTTCTTTTCCCTTCATCTCCTTCATTGTCGGCAACTAGTTGCAAAACGTGTAAAATTTCCTTGTGGGATTAATTTTTCTTATAATAAAGGACAGATTTTAGCACAAAGGACTTTCCAGCTTTCCTACCAGCTCCTGGTCTTTGCTTTGACATGATTCCTCTGACATAGTCAAGGTGGACCTTGATGCCAAAAGGGAACATATTGTCCAATATGAACAGATTGAATGTTGCCGACAATGAACAGTTACTTAATCACCTCAAATAAGGACTTATATTATTGGTTTTGTCATGCTCTGGGAAAAAAGGAGGAGGAAAAGGATTAAGAGGAAGAAATAAACCTCTCCCTTGTGGGATCGTTGTCTGCAGTCTTCCCTTTCGGCTTGAGGTTTCGCTGGATTTTGAAGGCGGAATAAACATATTTTCTTCCTATTTGGAAATGGCAGCAAAGGCCCTTGTCTCCTTTTGCTCAGTACCTAGACAGGTTCCAGTTTCACTGGGGGAGAGATGGCTGGTTATCGGTTTCCTTCAGCAACCCCCCCACTCACCCTCCTTTGCGGCTCCTGCAGTGCTCAGCCAGCCAAAGCGACCTCCAGCCTCCTGGGAGGTGAACACGCGGCAGCGGCGGCAGAAACCCTGGGGAATACCCTTCCCTCTGCTCTTGTCACCCTGCCTGGCCCAGGGCTAGAAACCTCTGCGACAGCCCCGTTTTGGGGTGCTCACTGCCCCAGCCCAGCAGAGCATCTCTGGGCGCAGACGCAGCCCACCCAGGAGGGGACCCACCGCTGAGGGTGTCCTACCCCTCTGCCCCTTACTTCTGTTGGCCATCCCGGCATCATAAGGGTCTGGAGCACGTGCGAGCGGGTTACCTGCGTCTCCCCTCCTAGCTGGGAGCCCACAGCCCATCCTTCCCTCTCTTTTTAAGAAGTGACACCCCCCCCCCCCTTTGTTTCTTTAGCTCACGAGGGGAGACGGAATGAAGAGCCCCACGGCCCTGCACGCCGGCTGAGTGTTCATTTGTTTGGCAAAGGAGATGCTCGGGCTGGGGGAAGCCCCGAGAGTGCCAGCGTGAACCGTGGCGGGCGTGAGCTGGGCAGCGGGCCTGGGGCAGCCATCCCCAGGGACAACCTGAGAAAAGAGGCAATTAGCCAGCCCCTCACCAGCACAGCGGGAGCGGTTCAAGGGGAAAGAAAAGCCGAGCCCTGGTGGTAATGACATTTTTCCACATGGGTAAATGCATTGATCTGTGACAAACAATACCAGGCTGTGCCTCTGCCCGTGGTGCAGAGGAGGAGGGACGGGAGAGCTTCCCCATGCAAGATGTTAGAGGCAGAAGTTTCCCAGCTTCCCTGCAAGAAGCTGGACGTATGTGGGGGACGGGGTCCTAAGGATGTGCCTCCAGCCCCTGCTGAAACCACAGCCCAGGTCTTGCCCAGGGACAGGCTTCCCAGCGGGTGCCATGAGCTCCTCCTTAAAGGCAAGTGCAATGCAGGCAAGCCTCACACACTGTCCCATCCCGCGTCCTCAGAAAGTCCCGCAGAGCAAAAAAGCAGGGTACAGAGCACTTGAGCAAAGCTTGGAAACGGGGCTACCCTGGGGCAAAACACCTATTCATTGAGGCTAAAACAGCGACAATTAAATCTGCTTCTGTCCCTCATACCCTAACTTGCCACTGTCACTGAAAATAGCTGGGTGACCACATATAAATACCACTACTCAGACAGAAGTGGCGGGATGTCCCAGGAACATCATATACCCTGATGACAGGGCATCGTGCATGTTTGAGAAGAAACAGATAGGAGTGTATTATTAGTGTCTTGTCATCGAGTGGTCAAAGTGGTTTAGGAGAGCACAGGGCAAGGCATGCATCCTGCCCGAAGAGCTTAACTTCTAAGCTTTAATCAGAAGAATTAGGGCTTTACTTTGGCTCTAATTTAATCAGAATGAATAGCGGAGGTGGTCGTGCCATTTCGTGGGCAGGGTGCTATCTGCTCTGGGCATTCCCTCCTGCCTTGCGTTCCCTAGGCAGCGCTCCTGGGTGACCAGGGTCTCACCACCATTGACAGGCACTGTCCCAATGGCCACGGCTCAGCTCTGAGCACTTCGGGCAGGACGACAGCCCTCTCGGCTCTGGGGCAGCTGCCTGGGCTGGCTTTGCCCTTCTATCGTTGGCATAGCTCTAGGTGGGCCCCCATAGGGCTGTCCGAGGTCTCAGCTACCTGGAAACACGTGCATGCATCTGATGGCAGCTCCAGCAGGTCTCCTATGTCTCTGCTCACTCAGCACTGTCCTTTGGGCTGGAGCCATCAGGAAGCGGCCCCTGATGGTCGTTTTATTGCCAGCTGGACTGTAGCCTGGGACCTGGTTTAGCCCAGCTTCCAGCACCCGTGCGGTCGTGTGGCTGTGGGCGTAGAGGAGTTGGACCAAGTCTCCCAGCAGAAATAGCGAGCATAAAGGAAGGAGATTTGTTCCCTTTGTGGTAGGCCTCTCCACCCGTGACACAGGGGTTGCAGATGCAGGACAGGACCTGTGCACGGGGAAAGGATCTGGGGCTAAACCCAGGGCAGGCATCGCTCTTCCCCCTGCCTCAGCACCTGCCTCACCCGCCGCATCTTCACGCCATCGCTTTTCCTTCCTTTTTCACTGCAAAATGGCACTTTGGGGAGTGACATTGCACCTGGCAAGCTTCAATTCAAGCCAAAGAGCCCCAGACTGTGACTGGTTAAAGGAAACCGCCCCGTCCTTCTGATGTGTGCTGCAACCGTCGGAGGGCTTTTGTCGCTCACCTCTTTCCACCCTCTTTTTATGACACTCTCTTCTCTTTGCTTTTGCAAGCGGACCCCACCGCAAAGCCGGACCCCAGCTGCCCTGGGCATGGTGCCACCTCGCCACTCTCCTCCTTGGCCAGAGCAAATTCCTGACCGTGGCAGCAGGCAAATACCAGGCACGCACATTGGATGTGACTCTCATCCCAGTGCCTTGCACTCCTCCTTGCTGGGGTTTCCAGCCCACAGAAGTGGCTCGGATCTTCCTGAGCAAGATCAAATCAGGCCTATGTAAAAAAATGGAGGGGGGAAAGAAAAGCCCCGATCATATTTTTAAATAATACCAAAAAGCTGTAAGTATTTGGTCGGCCTGCTTGTTCTTACTGCCTGGGATCAGCCCGATTATTCAGGGATTCATTTTTATTTCTGAGTTTTATTTTTTCTCATTTAACAGCTGCACATTAATAAAAACTCCATTTATTGGAGGATTTGGCTGGGATTGCTATAATAAAATAGAAGGATTTGTGCTGGGCACTAAAAGAACTCTCTGCAAAAAGTAGTGTTTTTCCAGTGATTAGGAGCGCCGGAACATATTGTTTTGCTGTGTAGCCCCGTCACTGCCGAGGACAGTGACAGATGTCTTGTGTTAATGTTGAATGATTAAATGCCATTTCTGAAGCCACTCCCTAGCTGTGTAGCATGGTGCTGCTTCACCCACACAATCTGCCTTCAATCTGTTCCCTTCGCCGAGAGCATCCCGCCTTGCTGACTGTCAAGAAGCCCTCATCACAACCCGGGCTGCACGTCGTGCCCCAGGGCCAGCCTGCGTCCAGCCAGTGCCTGCACATCAGCCTTTCAGTCACCCTGTAAGGACCAGACCGACCGTCATTGCGACTCAGAGATGGAGGATGTGGCCAGTGGAAGCAGAGAGACAAGTACAACTCTTGGGCTTCTCATCCTGTCGTGGTGTCCTTCACCCACACCACTAGTGAAGGTAGATTTGGTGGGAAACACGAGGCCAGCCCAAGATGTCACTATTTCCAGCTCTACCCACTGCTCTGCCAGAAGAGGCGATATGTCCCTGCATGCTTGCCTCTCTTCTATCCATAGGCCACTGCTTGTGTCAGCAGGGTCTTCCTTGATCTCATTTTTAACCTTTGAGCAGGGCGAAGAACATCCCAATCATGAGTGTCTGCACAGCCATGTCCAGCTGCACCAGGGGCTCCACAAGCCCTCTAGCACTGGCTTACTTGCTTTTCAGTGTTCTTAACCCATGTCCTTTCACTTTCTTATTTTGCTAAACCACTACAGCCCACAAACCACATCCTCTCTGCCCAAAACCAGGTAGGTAACTCAGCTCTGGGAAAAACAAGCGTCTGCCCAGGAGAAGATGATGGGCAGGCCAACGGCAAGGTGGAAATGGTGGCTCACTGCTGTCCACCCAAAATTTAGCATACAGCGATGTTCCTCTTCTAAAAGCCTGCTCTAGCCTTGGCAAACACACAGAGATACCCAGAGAGAAGCACACGCACGCGCGCACACACACACACACACACACACAGATCCTTGATCAGAACATCTGTATCCTCTGGAAGTAACGTTGTCTTCGCAAAACCATTATCTGTTTGGCATCTGTTGCAGTGACCTACTCCAGCGACAAGTCGCGCGCACACCACTACTGAGCCACACACGCACATGCAGCATCTGAGTCCCAACACAGCACAGAGGACAAATAAGGTTGTTTCCCCAAATAGAGCTGATGTGGTGGGGGGAAGGGAGGAGCCGGCTGGGGAAAATCTGGCCGTTCACATGCATTCACACATGTTGTTACAAGTCCTGTCAATCAAGGAGAAAACATGGTAGGGGGCACTTTGGTAAGCCGGGAGGTACAGAAAGATGTCAAGGAGGGGGATACCCTCTTGGGAAGCCAAGCCAAGATGGTGTGACCGCACCCATTCATGCCATACGCAAACAGCACCCTTCTGCCCACCTCCATTCCCTCCTTCCACCCCTCTCCATGCACCTCGTGGATTCGGGGGTGATGTCCCCCTTGCCCCATGACCAAGTGCCACCGAAGACGTCGGCCCCGGGGCTGCAGCGACGTGGCTGCACAAGGCATCTCTTCTGCAAAGCCCAAGGAAGCAGGAGGGCAAGGTGGTGCCAAACAGCAAGAGGCCCAAATTGACTTATTTCTACCACCTCTCCTTAAAAAAAATATGAAACCTGCTGTCACTCACTAATCCATCAGCCTCACAGGTCAAGTAAAAGCAGGTTGCCCACTCGCTTTCACTTCTCCCCCAACTTAATCTCTGTGCTAAATTACAAGTTGATAATGGGTTCCCATTAATTATTGATTTTCCAGATAATACTTGTTAAAGTAGAATTAACGCTATTGTTTCTGAACAAATACTGCCCAAATACTGTGTTTAGCGGGCTTGTAATCAGCTTTACCCACTTCTCCTCTAATCTGATTGAAACAGATTTCCTACCAAATCTTTTTTATCATTTTGTTGATATTAAAAGGTCACATATTTATGCCTGCCCAAAAGTTTAATTTAAGTTACTGCAATTGATTATCATTACGTGTTCCTGTGCAAACAGCAGAGTGCTGATGGATGCAACTTTAATTTAGACTGTGAATGAAGAAGCAGAGAGAAAACCGAAGAAGTACACTTTCTATGGCATTTAGTGAGTGATGTTAGGCATTGTACATTTTAGCTTATTTTCCCAAGCCCTATATTATGATTCTGTTCATCATAATGCCTTTTGACCCGCTGCATTTACTCCATCATAATTATCCTTTAATACTCTTATAAATGAACTTTTAGCTTATCTTCCGTTAATTCTCAGAACAAGCAAAGCACACACGTAACAAACAAAGCCATCTAAATAAAGTGTTTAACCCTTTTGGTGGCTTTCCCTGATTATTCAAAGGCGGGCCATGTGTTTAAGAGGTAGGTGGCTTAATTACACTTCCTTTCATGAGGTGCAAAGTGTGTGATGGCATTTCAGCCCCTCTTCAAGCCAAGTCCCACCGAACGACTCTCTGAAAAGCAAAAGCAAGGAATTAAAACCAAAGCAAAACTAGCTGGCAAGAGGTCAGCCTGGGATTTCTCCAGTGTCGGGCGGCCGCCCAAGTCGAATGGCACACAGGACCTGAGATGAGCTAGTTAGAAAGCAAAGGTGGACGCAACTTGTCTGAAGCACTTGAGAGGCTTCAATTCGATTTCCAGCTCGGCCACGAGCTCTCAGTGAGCCCTTGGACAACTCAGCTGTCTAAGATGTGGAGGGAATATCCCTGCCAGGTTTGTCCTGTGTACCTGCACCTTGAGCAGAGACCATCTTTCACAACACAGCCATCAAAAAGCTCACAGTACTAAAAACTATATCATCTTCCACCTCGTTTCTCCTCCACAGCCACGCACAAGCCATGGTGGGGAATGGGTTTTTCCATTTACTGTGTTTCAGAGTTTGGCACGTAATCACACCTCAGTTATGGTCTCAACAAAAGTTTCTATAAATACAAATATCCCAGGAATAGGATATCTGGGGAGCACAAAGACCAACACTGGTTTGCAGCTGTAGCTGGGTGCAGGCGAGACCCTGCAGACTGGACTGGAGACACCATCTGCCAGCAGAGTCCTCCTTGTCCTTCATAACCCAAGAGGAACGAGAGTCTCTGATACTCCCAGTGCCTTGGACACCTGCCACGGACCCGGCATGTCAGACTCTCTCAAACTCTTCTGCAGATGGCAAAGCTGCAGCCCATCTCTGCTGTGACCTGATTTCCCTGATCCACCTTGCGATGAGCGTGAGGTAGCTGGCGCTGATCAGTGCCTGCTTCCCGAGGAGGGGGACAGGCGCCCGGGCACCCACTGCCCAGACAGCCCTGCTGCCCATGCATTCCTGAATGTCCCAGATGGGGACAAGATCAGTAAGGGATCTGTGGCACAATGAGGGGTCGCGTCCTCGGCACGAGATGTCTGCTGCTGCTAGCGATGCAATCGCAGCTCCTCTTGCCGTGGTCACTCCAGTCTTCTTGCTGTTGTTATTTATTATTAGCGTGACAAGCAAAGCAAGAGAAGGTCCCCTTCCTGGAGAGTTTGCTAAACCTGGGCGTACAAGAGCAGAGATACGGAGCATTATTTTCCCTGAAGGAGCTGAGACACAGAGGTTAAAGACCAGATCCAATAAAGGCTTTAGCTGCCTGGGGCTCAGACTTCAGGTGTCTACATATGGCCCTGCAAACCTAAAACAGCCTCCCAGCAGCTGGTCAGTGGTCAGCCCAAGCAGCCGCACACTTTCCCAGGACACGTGGCAATGAGGTCCCACAGGCAGAGCGAGGAATGGAGATGGGTGGATGCTTCAACCACCAGGCCGTTGTCCTGAAATGGCTCCACATACAGCAGGGACTCATCTGCTTCAGCGTTTCCTTCCCCACACGCATCCTGCATCTGCTTGTTCCGAAGGCGAACTGCTTTCTTTTTCTTTAATTTCATCTCACCTGCATAATTCAGAGGTAGCTAGAGGACAACTCATTAGAGACAATTCTTAAGATCCTCTTTTATAGACTGGGTAAACTCTGCAACTTGCCAGTGAAAATCAAACAGATTTTCATGGAAATTTGGTGACATTCAGTGAAAAGCTATTAGCGTGCATAATGAGAAAATACCTAATTCTCCCAAAGAAGGTTTTATGCCCATAAGTGCATCTACAATAACCTGGAAGGGTTAGATTATAGCTAGCAAAGCCAAGCAGACCTCTAAAGGAGATTAACTCAGGAGTTTTGTTATTAAAGGTGTACTGTTCATGAGTCTAACTCCACTACAGTGATAGATACTAAACAGTACTAACAAAGGTTAACAGCCCTGAGCGGCTCTATGAGACAACTTGCCCGTGTTGGTGCATGTTCCAGTAAAAAAAATCTCAATAAATGACAAATGAAACAGCCATCCTCTTTGGTCCCCAGCCCATCTTATTTGCTCTCTAATATTATTTGCCCTTACAAAATCCTGTTATAGTCTTTTCCCTGGTTTTGCCAGCAAGATGATGATTCTTTCAAAGTCACGGGGCTGGATCCTCAGCTGCCGTGGACTGACCCAGCTTTGTCAGCTAATGGGACTATGTTGACTTACATCAGCTGGGAATCTGGTCGTTTCCCTGCTTCACGTGGAACGGACTCACAAAGATTATCAGTTAGCTTTAAGACTATCATGTTTTTATTGTAAAGAAATCACCCTAAAAGCATTTTTTCCCTATTCAGTTTTTAAGAATCCAATCCTCTGCTGTGGCTTAAGGACAAACAATTTCCCGATTACCACCAGCAGAGCCAAGGCCAACTTGAGAAATTTTTATTTATTTCCTGATAACATAATCCATATTCCACAGAATTTGCCATATGAAATATACTCCTGTGTAATACCAAAGTGTTAATGGCACACAGTAAAACCGCAAGCTGGCTTGAAATGCAGAGATTTTTAAAGAAAAGATATGAAATCACGTAATGCAGCTCCATAATCGTTTGACAATAAATGATCCTTTTATCCGATTATTATTTCAGTTACCTGTCTTTAATAAAATGCAGCAGTTACCCGTTCCCCAAAGCATTTGTACCACAGTTACGACCTGTGTACCAGGAAAGCTGGGTCTGGGTCTTCATTACCCCATGCACAGCCTGAACTCCTCAGATCTTAGGACCATCAATGAGATGGGACATCGCATCACATCATTAATAGCTTTAAATTGCAGTAGCTCCAATGAAATCATTGCACCAATAGTTAGCGACTGGCAGGCAGGAAATGGAGAGAACTGATATACGGCTATAAAAAAGAACTTAAAGCATTGAAAAAGACTGTGACTAATAGTCAAAGAAAGTAAGAAGGAAGTCTCTACATTTACCGAGCAAACATAACTCTTGTTTGTTAGCTAGCTTTGCTACAATACGCTGCTTGTTAAGCCGCCATTCACAGTTCAGAATAATTTTCCTTCAGTCGATAAAATTTTGCAGTTTTAAACAAGGAAAGAAGCAGTGGTCACATCTTTTGGTGATAGCTGCAGGAAACTACCAGCTCCTTAACTTTCCAAGGGGAAATTCTCCAACACTAAAAGACAACTTAATTTGTAAAGAATTTGGGAGAGCTAAGACAGCACCAAAGAAGACCTGCTTTTTATGGTTTCAGAAAAGACAAACGATCCTTTTCCATCAGATTAGAAGTTGGCTCAAAGAATGTAAGCGTGTTGATAAAATAATACTACAGCTTCTCAAAGGAATTTGATTTCATTCTGGTTTAAAAATAAATGAGTGCTATATAATATTGGCTGTGCTCATATTGACCAGTTTTCAATCTATTTAACTGCTAAATCCTCAAATCAACACCAGCCTTTTCACAGCCCAGTAGAGTTTGGTTAACCACTGGACTGCAAAGAAACATTCAATGTTACTGGGTTTCCATCACATTCACAGAGGATTCAAAAATGAGCACTAAATAGCACAGGGTCAGGTCAGATACACAGACAAATTTAACCACCTGCAGAAATACATTATTGTTTTCTAAAAAGCTACAGCTAAATGAAAGTCTACATCTCCATGGAAAAAGATGGTGACTGGAGACAGTCCTTTGGGATGGTGCCTAAAAGAGCTGAAGAAAAAGGTTGAACAAAATGCCACGGTTGGAACACATTCTGTCTCTGAAGTGAGATGAAATTGCATAAGAAAGAAGGGACATGTTTTTCACCATGGATTCCCTAAAGTTATTTACAGCAGCCAAAATAAATGGGCTGTTCTTAACTGTGCCAACTATGAACTTGGCTGTTCACACATGCTGTCATGTGTACATAGGGTACAGTAAAATTATTCACCCCCAGAAAACATATTATCAGAAACTAGGGCATAAAGATAGGAAGCAGAGGTAGATTTTTTTCTCTCTTTGTTTTGTGGCCCCTGGGGACTCAGTGACAGACGTGTAGAAGGGAATTTGCCATAGGTAACTCACCTAATCAGTGTGCAAGAAAATACATGTTGAATTTCTAGAGGAGAAGGTGAGGAAAGAAGCAACTTCTTTTGCCTTCAGAAATTCTGCAATTGGAAAGGAAGAGTCCTTGCATTTTGCCTTCCAAATAGTCTAGTGGAAAAAAAATAGTCCTGCAAAATTGCAAAAGCAGCATGGGACTCATACTGCCTTGGTCATCCTTTGCTGGCCTCACTCAGCAAGACACCGGCTGTTTGGGAAAACACTAAGTAACCTGGGATCCTTCTCTGTTGACTACAGACCAGTTACACAGATCCGTGACAGGGGTCTGATTTTCACATGTGCCCCACTCTACCCAGTTCCCACTGAACACTGTAGGCTCGCTGCATCCCAGGAAATCAGGCACCGTGTATCTGCACAGCAATGCCTGTGGGCTTTTTATGTATTTTTCTTGTAATAAACAGGCAATGACAAATGCAGCAAAAGAAGATGCGCCACAGCAGAGTTGTGTATCAGAGAACAAGTGACCAGAGCCAGGCTGGACAGGAGCAAAGTGGCTGACCTAGTGGCAGACCTCCATTAAAGTCAGCCACTGAGTCAAATAATTCAAGAGCAAATCCTTGTTATAACAGTATTTTTCAAAGCCTTTACAGCTGTCAAAGATATTTGCAGAGCAGTAAGTTTTCTTTCTTTACCCTAATCAACTACTTGAAGTTAAACATAGTCCTACAGAACGTCTACAACAGCAACCTCTGAGATTTCCCAGAAGAAATGCAGACATTCGTGTACCACATTCAAGCCTCCTGACCATGACTTGCTTTTCTATAACTTTTCACAGCCCTGGCAGTAGCCCTTGGACTGCCAAGGGTCTGAATATCTGGCTGAAATCCAGTGGTCCAGAAGTTGATGATATAGCAGGAGCTGAATAGTTATATTCGGGGCTGCAAGGGATACAAGGTAAGCAGCTGAGCTAAAACCCAGCTCAGGAGGGCCCTTTTCTTTCCTTGTAATGGTGGAGAAACATCAGCAGGTTCAAAGCTGGATAACTGAACCCTTAGACACCTGTGGAGATTACCAAACTCTTTCTTTGGCATGTACAGATTAATTGAAATGTTTGACCAAAATGCCCAAGTGTGGCAGATGATAGAGCCATACCTCATCTGTATTTCTCTTCTGCCGATTAGGTAGCAGTGATCTACCTAGCGGTTTGGGTGTTTGAACTGGATGACTAAATGCAGTGTGAATGCTGAGCAGGACTGTCCATTCAGTTAGACTCCTTTCCTTCCAACCTGAGTCTCAACCAGCTCCAGCAAATTCAGAGCAGAATAAAACTGATGGCGTTAAATCACACTGAATATATTGGTGGCTCTGGTACTTCTTTGGCTGTTGAAATCCAACATGGGATTTCCCCAGAAATGAAGAAGCAGTTCTGTTACAGGACTGGGGTCACATCTCCAAGCACAGAGAATGTGCACCAGCAACGACAGTACAAGCTGACAGCTGTCATATATTTTCTCTTACCAGAAAAACAGAAGCTATTATATGAGCAAAAAACTTTGTACAACGCATGCCACCATTACCCCAGCAGGCTTAGAAACACACAGAAGCAACAACCCTGGGAACCACTCTTTTCTTCCTAGGGATCTCATCTATTGCCTGTCCTCTCCGAAGAAGAGGCGAGGACTGCGTGCGTGTGGCGAGAAAGGCGTTTGTCCAAATTACCTTATTTATTCATGAGCCTTCCTTAATAGTAATGGTAAGAATAACAAATCCTGTGGGAGCAATGTGACTAATTCATGCGCGGATGTGCAAATGGGCAATTTGCAAACTAATTGCCCCCACACAATATGCTGTGCAGACAGGTTGTCCGAACACTGGCTCTGGGTACTTTTTGTACGCGGCGGCTGCCTGGTAAGAGGCGGTTGAAGTGCTTTCTGAGCAGACAATGGGCTTGCTCAAGTGTGCAACTATTTCGGAGGGAAGCTATCCCGCCCACCCCGGGTGGCAAAGGTTTGTTCTGCCTGCGTCCAGCTGCCGTGTCCCGCCAGGAAAATACAGGGGCCATGTGCGGGACAAAACAGTTTTGCCTTATTGCCTCTGCCGGCTCGGAAGGACGCAGAGAATATCAGCAGCATATGGGCCTCGAGGGATTTCAGCCATTTAACAAACATTATATGCTCCATAACAAAACAACAATATTTCGGTACTTAGATCAACCAAATAACTAAATTAAATTCCCTAGACGGTGAGGGCTGGTATGCTAATTGGCTTGCCTTGTGGATTTTCTATGCGGCTCCCCAAGAAACAGATTGGCCCATTTTTCAGGCAACTGATTGTTAATTGGAGTAATGAATAGCAGGCTGGAGGGGCCGATCACTCCGCTTGGTAAATTCAAACCCCCGTTATTCATGAGGACAAACTAGAGGTGAAGTGGTTTTCACGGGAGGTGGGCAGACGGGCTGGTGCCAGGTCGACCCAAACGCAGTTTTCTTTCCCTCTACGCTGGGAACACAACGGAAGGTTTAGCACCTGATTCCCCCATCCCTCTGGGATTCTGTGCTCCTCAAGCAGCTGAATCGCCTGCGAGAAGGGCTCCCCTCACTGACTGCAGAAGGCCAGCCGGTACCTTTATCGAGCAGGCCTCTGCAGATCTGCTGCTCTGGCTCTACGGTCCATCACGCAGGCAACCTCTACTGCCACTGGGAAAGTCCTTGGTTTTGCTACACTTTGCTTCCCTGGTAGCTCTGATGGGCTGGACAGAAGGGCTCCAGGGGCAGGAGCAGGCTGGTGCAGCCAGGTCAGCAGGACACAGCTCTGAGGCTTCTCCCTTCATCATCCCAGCTCCTGCATCCTCAGCTGGCTGCACAGCCACTGCTCCTTCCCCTTCCCGCTCACTCACCAGCAGTGGTTCTGGTTCCCCACTATCCCAGCTTCCCAAGTTGGTCAGAGGAACACAGCTAGGGTGTGGGGAAGGTGAAGCTTGGGGTCTTGTCTGCTCTTTGATCCAGAACACCCAGCCGCCAAGCCCAGACTGGCAAGGATGAAGGTTGTTACCTTCTTTCCCACCCCACTCTCTCCAATGCCTGGCTTTGATTTGAGCGTGAAAATGCTGAGCCCTCTCTGTTCCTGCAAACTTTGCTGTAAGCCAAGCTCTCAGCATCTCCCCGGGGCTGAGCAGCCTTTTTCAGACCACGCTCCATGCTAGCACACCGGACACCCTCCTGCACTTCCTCGCAAGCTTCCTCGCAACTGCTTTCTGCACCAAGACACAAGGCAACAACTGCCTAAAAACCACAGCCAAACTATTCACCAAAGACTGTACTTGGAAAATTTTAGAAATGGGTCCCTTTAGGGTATTTCAAGTACTATTCTGCAACTGATGAGTCTTTCAGTTCCTCATCTGAACCAAAAAATAGCTTTTCTAAGTTCACAGAGTTACCCTAGCAAACTATTTTAACTTGTTAATATAGTTCCCAGACTTCCAGAGTTACACATTCTACTAAAATGCAGCAATTGTTTCAGTTGCTTATTCTCCAACAAATGCACAGTTTCCATTTCATGTTGAGCATGGTGGCTCAAACTAGCACACAGGTGCCTAATGTCAAAAGTCACTTCTGAAAATCTCACTTACAGCATAATTTTTCTGCATCACGATATCAAAGTAACTGAGCTCATCAGAGCGACTAAGATTACATTTTGCAAGAGGAGACTTATTTTCATAAATTATGTTAGAAGACAGGTAGGTGACCCCATTTACTGAGAAAAAATGTGGCTCAAGATAAGACACTCTATATTCAAAAGCAATTAATGATTTTTGGTGTCTGCATTTCTGAGCACCCAAGGTGGGTGCTCCAAAAGGCCCAGTCCTCAAAAGGCAGAGAGGCTGGCTTTGGAAAAAAGTCTTCTTAAAGTGCCTCAGGTTGAAAAGCAGAAGTCTCCTATGTTTGCTTCCCTGAGCTGATCATAACTATTCATCCAGGCATTCCTGCACTTCATTCACCCTGGCATATGAGTGCTTTAGAACCAATGGTGAATTTATCACTGGGCCACTAGAAAATACGTTCATTTTATAGGAACTAAACCACTGAGAATTGGTTTGCTTTTTCAAGGAAGCTTAGAAATACTGGAGAAATAGTCTTGCAGCCCCTGAAGCATAAATGATCGAAGGCTAACAATAGGCTGCCACTAATATTTATTTGTCAGTAGTTGGTGCAAGACATGAAAAAACTAACTGAGAATACTTCTTTTCTTTCAGAGGTGCACTATGATTATTTCACACACAAAACTTTAGGCACCCCCTAACAAATGAGAGGTTTGCAGTGTTTCAGAGCGGAAAAGTAACTTTCTGGATCATTCTGCCTTATAAGACTCTAAGCATTCATCACCAATATACACGGTCAGGCAAAACCACATGGCAGACTGGGAGCAGTGAACTCCTCCTCAAGGGGAACTGGGACAGCAAAGCACCTCCAAAAAAGGCTCTCAGGGCATGAGAAGCGACATTCAGTGAAGAAGATAATACTGCACTTGGATCTGATGCAGACGTTTAAGCTGGGCATAGTCCTCTGGATACAATGCCACGTTTTTGAAGGTACCCTAAATTAAAGTCAAGGTTTGTTTCTGATGTGTTCTTCTGCAGTTTCTGAGATAAATACAAGAACAGCACCTGTGAACAGCTATTTACATCTTCTTCTGTAAAGCTGACATGAAAGTTTCATAGAATGAAACCCACAGAGCTGCGTCTCAGACCTCCGTGGCTTCAGCTCCTCTTGTTGCTCAAGGAAGGCAGTGTAAGAGAAGGCTGTGCTGCCTCTGACAGCACTGTCACACTGAAATGGGCCTCTAGAGTAGTTTTTGCTCTTTAATCTGACCCAGTCACATTTTTGTACAATGAAGAAATGTGCTAATAACTCTTCAGATCAGATTTAATTTTAAGATTGGATACCTTGGGTTATATACATAGAGGGGAGTTGGCAGCCAGCTTTATTTCCGTATTTCCATTTCTACATATATTGAGCAATAGAATATTATCAATATTAAGGAAAGACAGACACTTTCAGTTTTCTGTTCTTCATCGTTTTAAATTGCTTCTAACGTGCTTTATATAATAGTAATTGAAAATATTGGAAGACACACATAGAAAATTCATCGTGAAACTAAACTGTGTGAAAATAAGTGATCATGCGAAGATGCAAATCACCGCACAAACCCCACAACCACTGTCTGTAGTCAGCAGTTTAACTGGCAGCTGATTACTAAGGGCATTTTTCGGAGGTCGATACTATATAGGTCTTTGTTAATGACCTGGAAGATGGGATGCAATGTACTCTCGGCAAGTTCACACTCTGCACCAAGCTGGAGGGCAGGGCTGCTCTTCAGAGGGACCTGGACAGGCTGGAGAAGTGGGCTGACAGGGGCCTCACCAGGTCCAGCAAAGGCATGTGCCAAGTCGTGCCCCAGGACAGACAGAAATCCCCACGCAAGGGGACAGACTGGGGGCTAGCTCCATGGAAAAGCCCCCGGGGGTCAAGCTGACCAGGATCAGCAGGATGCCCTTGCAGCAAAGGTGCCCAACCATGTCCTGGGCTGTGTTAGCAAAAGGAGAGCCAGCAGATGAGGAGAGAGCCCCTACCCCTCCACTCAGCACTTGTTTGTCCAACCTGGAGAAGGGAAGGCAATGGGGAGAGCTTATTGCTAACTGCAGCTGCCTAAAGAAGAGAAGACAGAGCCAGGCTCTTTCCTGACATCTTCCATGACAGCACAAGAAGTGATGGGCGCAAGCTGGAACATGGCAAGTTCCTATTAGATATCAGGAAACAAATTTCACCTTATGGGTCGTTCAGTCCTGGGACAGGGCCCAGACAGTGTCCATCCTTGGAGATACTAAAAACTCAACTGGACAAGGCTTTGAGCAACCTGGTCAAACTTCAAATTTGGCCCTAGTTTGTGCATGGGAACCTCAAGAGGTCAGTATGAAGCTAAATTAATCTAAGTTTCAAATATCATGCCCAAAATGTGTTTTTACCAAAAAGCTGCTTTTTTGAACCTTAACATCATACATCATATAGTAATAGCTCTCAAAAGCACTGCAGAAGAGGTTGGGATCAATTTTCTGCAGGGGAAGCAGAACGATAAGGTGAGAAAGGACTTTCTTCTCACTCAGAATATTTGCAGTTGACTCCAAGATTATGACAAGATCACAAAAATCTTTTTTAACAAAAGCCTGGTCAAAGCACAGGCTCTCTATTCAGCTAGACCATCCTGTGCGACTTGACAACCAGTTGAGCTCATTAATAATATACATATTTGAACAAACGCTTTGCCCACACACGCACTGGTAGAACATACATTTTTGACTGCCTGGAAACCCATCCCTAACATGAGACACAGGGAACAATTCCTGAAATTGTTAACAGTTAAAAACGGTAGCAATTTGTTTTCACTTTATTCATCCTTCCCCTCCATTTTTTCTTCAAAACAAGCTTCTTGAAGGAATTATGGATAATATTCAACACAGTGCTATGTGACGGCCTACAGATGGATGCATTTCTAATGAATTTGGAGAAGTTAAAAATGCACTGATAGCAGACATGAAAAAAATCTGGGGAATTCTCCTTAATTAGATTACACTCTGCGCACTCTGTCTGTATGAATGAGGACACAGCAGTAGAAACCGCCTGACGGCGTTGTTAATGCAACTGCTAGGGTTTGTAGTAGCGGACATCTGTTTTAAAGCTGTGATCCAAATCTGCCCCTAGAGGCCAATCAGCCAGGCTTTGGACCTCGGTCTAAAACATTAAAAGCACAATTCATACTTGCTGGGAGCAGGTGCAATTCCATTAAACTCAAAGGTACTGCTGCTCACCACATTTCAACATCCGCCTAGATTTCAAACAGTTCCTACAGTCTGCAAGTGAGGCACAAGCGCAAGGAGAAATAAGCCCACTCATTATAAAATGTTCAAATATCAGCAGGGTGTAGTAATGCTGTTCCCCAGCCTGGAAATCTGTCCCAATAGAGTGACCAAAATACAAAACACACTCGGCTCCTACTCGCTGCCCTACAAGTCAAGGGCTTGAAAATTTTGCTGTATTTTCTCCCTCACACTTAATTTTCTTGCACACAGACATGCACAAGGATATATCCCCTTGCCTAGAAGACTTTTTTTTCTCTGAAAGCAGAATCAGTTCACATTTTATTGCAATAATCCAAGGCACGGGTCAAATATGGAGGGGGCAGAGGGGGAAAATCTGGAAATGATCCTCCCATACGTCACTGCAGACAACAGCCACACACACCTCCATATAAATAAATAACCGCTAAGCCATTCCCATTCATGCTTCTAATTAGTGCAACCTATTTAACAAATAGACACATAATATAGGTCAATTATGTAGGTCATGATAAATTTGTGAAGAACTTCAGCCTGTAGGGCACCAAAAAGGCCACGTTGAGGCAGCATTTTCAAAGTTACAGCTCATTTCTGCGCATGGCTTATGAACAGCAGTGAGGAACAGCAGAGACCTGCTTGGCTTTTCTGTTCTGTGGTACTACAGCCCCAACCACTAACGAAAACATCAGCGACATCCCCTGGGAGATACCCTCTGTGATACGACCGCAGAACGTGGTGGAGCCCATCCAGCATTTATTCTAGACAAATCCAATGCAAAGCCACTAAGATCATCTATTACACCCTAGTATAGAGCAAGAGGAAAATATAATTACTTGGCCTGATTCTAGAGCGCTTCAGAGTTTGAACTTATTGCCACACAATAGCTTTAGCTTGAGAAAAAAATCCTGGAAGACAAAAAGACATATTACTTCAGATCACAGAAATCACTGAAGTGTCATTAGAAAAGCAAAGACAGAGCTAGAAAAGCAAAGCAGCTAGTGGTGGGCCTACATGTCAATACGGCAAAGGCATGTTTTGATCGTGATTCCCTCAGAATAGGAGGCTAATGTGATTGTTTTGCCCACCTGCTGCCCCTCCAAAACTTTCGAAACAGTTACTAGTTTCAGCCACAATTGCCAGAAATGTAAATGTCTCAAAGATTAATTTCTATTAGTTTGTCAAAAACTGGTGGGTACCAGAGGAGATGGAGAAATATCTTATTTATGCTTTCTCCGTAGAAAAGAAAATGGGCACTCAGCATTTATCTAGTACGTTTGACCATGGCCAGGGACAGACGCAGCTCCAGAGAAGCCACAGTATGTGCCAAGTCCTGCCTTGCTAGCAATATTGGGAAGGAATGACGGGGAACCACAGTGGAGGGCATCAGAGAGCAGCAGGTGCCATGTGGGGTTTCCAGTAAGCGACAGGACTGCAGAGCTACCTATCCTGCTCAGGGGTACGAGGAGGATGTCGGGATAAAATATTACAGGAAACGCTACGGATGTGTGGTTTGCAGCAGGGAGATAAAGGGGTTGTGGGACTCGGATCCATAGGGAAACAAGGTTAACATTCACTGTTCAATTTTTCTGCTACAGGTCAGCACTAGTGTAATTTGTTCTTTGAGATGAAGGGAGAAAATGGATCTTGGATGGGAATTTGAGCCGTAGGTTTAGTTGCTGTTACCTTCCCTTAGTATTTCCAGAGTATTTTTCTGCTTCAGGCAATCCCAACTTGGCCTGCTTCTGGCTTCTTCAACTGCTGTTAGCAGAGAAACTCCAAAATCTTCAAATTAAATATCTCAGGGAGTTACCTGACATACTCTTTTATACCTTAAACACACAACAATACTAATAGCATTATTAGTTAAGTGGCTGGGGAGCATCTGGGACCCAGGACACAGCTGGGAACCAAGATGTAGAGCAACAGCAGTTGGGAGGCTGGTGCCTGAGCACCCGTGGGCTGCTATGCCAGCTCCAGTGCCACCAGCACCAGCCACGAGCTGGGAACAGACTCCTCACCCCTTTGAACTTCCCAAACCGGCTCTGCTGCCTGGAAGAGCCAGTCCACAGGCAGGGCAGGGGCGGCAGCACCAAGGGAAACATGCTCTGCGCAGGGAGCCTTAATTAACTGTGCAGCTCTCAGAGGGCAGCTGTTCAAAACCGCACACGTGCATCTGGGTCCACGTAAGGCAGCCTGAACTCTACCGCTGGCCTCGTGTCAGCTGGTTGAACTCCTGCGTGCCTCTCGGAGGACATGAGGAAATGGAGCATTTTGTGTAATTTGGCATATGTTACTACCTGGCTTGTGTGAAACAACATGCCAATCGTGCAGTTCATGGGTACACTGTGCCAAAAATACTGACCTTGTATTTATATCTATAATATAATCTTGCTACTGTTTGCAACAGTGATGGCTGAACTGGTAAAATAACCTTTTAATTATACAGTTTCTCATATTTGTACAGTTTGTCTTTGATCACTGTTTATTAATTCTCATCCAGACATCCAACACAATTGTTCTTGTAACACTGGAGTGACAGAGATAGTTTCCCAAATAACTGGTTCCCAATAACCTGCATTCTAGCTCAGGTATGATATATATAAAACACCAAGCTATGAATATAAACGTGCACATATGAGTAATATATTTAACATGTAGACACCATACTTGATAATCAGTTACAACCCTCAGACTATATTGCTTGAGTTAATCCTAGGAATGACCACAGTACTATGTGTGAGAAAGTCTCAGGAACAAATGTAAAACCTTTTAAACCATCTACACTCCCTCCCAGGGCCCCAGATGAGGCAAGGTGGTTTCCAAAAACAGACGGAGAACTGTTCCCTATGCACAAAAATGATGGTTTTCACAGGAGGAAAAAACCCCACAGCATTACATTCCCATTCTTTGGGATCTCTACTGCTAACTGCAGCACTCTTTATGAACATATATGCAAGATATTTCAACTAGGAGAAATAAATACTCTGCTATTTTGCCCCATCCCTGGGAAAATGGTGTTCCCGATAAAATACTGCTCTCTGCTGGCCTGGCCTACTTTTCCACGAGTGCCTCGCTTCCCGCAGTCTTAAGTCTTCCCCAGTGAAAAGGGGAAAGAACACCTTGCTTTGCTGACTCGTTAATTCCATTTTTTAGCAACCGGTGACAGGAGCAACTTTAATTTAGGATTGAAAAACACTATATTGCTAAGCAGAACAATATTGATATCACATAAATCTTTTGTCTTGAAGAAAAAATGCAAGTGGTCCTTGAACCTGAGTAACTCTCCAGAAGTATTCCTGTTTTCTTGCAACTTGAAAGAAGAAATAGGCTGTTCATGTAGCAGGCTCCCTATTGTAATGAGCTCAGATAAGAGTGTATTTGTGAACATAAGGGACTGAAGTCCTGTTCTGGGTTTCGGGAAAATTGCTCCTAGGTGGGAATTTTCACAGCAGCACAAAATCCCAGTGACAACCACAGGATTTGAGTTGGGGCTCCCCAGTCTTTTACTTTAAAGGACAATTTCAGGCCTGGGTAGCTCCCTGGCCCAAAACCTGTAGCATCTCTACTCTCTATCCCCATTTTTTTATGTTTTACCAAAAGGGGATTACTCAGGCCAAAGCTAACTGAAAACCAGCTTATTTGCATTGAATTTACCTTCACACTGCCACTAGGTATCGCTGTGCTACAGCTGGTATAGTAATAATAATGAAAACTGACAATTTTTAATGTCAGTATCTCATATTTCCAGTCAGAATAAGGTGATGCAATGCTGCAGACTCACCAAGACCAGCCACCCATGCCCACCTGCAAGTGTCATCCTCCCCTCAGTCCCAGGGATAAAGGGTATTTATCCAGCAGTCAGGCTGCATCTTTGCTGAGGTTCTCCTGTCTATCTTCTTCCCGACGGATTTACGGCTCCTGAGATGCTGTGACTGAGGGCTACAGCAGCAATTTTGGGATTAACACCGACAGCAATTACCAGAGCGCTCTCAGCTGGTTTTTTTTCCAAGCTGCCTGCAGACTCAGAGAGGCTTCTGTGGAGAAATCACACTAGGTGTCAGGGTCTTGCTTACGAAGTAACGAGGAGGGCGAGAAACTAAATATAGATCCTGTTGCAACCACATCAAGGGGGAGCCACAAATTTTAAAGATTTTAAGCCTTTCTGCCTTAATCTTCCTTTGCAGAATGCTCCCTTTAATAGCACAATTCCTTTTAAAAATAATTAAACAACGTTAAAGCAAGTTATAGAAATAGTTGGAAAGATCAGTTTCATTTACCTGGGTAAAACAGACAGGGAGTTTGATTTGAACAGTAACCACTGGTTGAAATTTCTCAATGCATGCTACCCACAGGGCTGGGGAAAAAAACCAGCCCACAACTAATTTACTTTCCAAACACTGCTACAAGGGAGTCATTTACTAGAATCAGTAACACTGGGAGACTCTGTGCTCATTCCTACAGCGGGGTCTCTCAGCACAGACGCCTGGACCTGCATGGAGCTGTGGGAGTGGCAGCAGGGCTCGCCAGGAGGACAGGAGCCTCTTGCACACAGCTGACAGCATCACGGCTTAGACCTCTGCTCCAAACATCAGTCTCCATCTCTCTTCTTCATGCCTCGCGTTTGCTGCTGCACGCTCACGTGCCCTCACTCCTAAACCGCCTCTCCTCATTCCTCCAGACTGGGTGGGAGCTGCTGCAGGAGTAATTTTAGCTGGTGAAAGAAAATGATCTACGTGGAAAAAGTCATTACGCAAGTTACTCAAGCAGAAAAACTGCTAGAGGAACACAAGGTATGGAGAAAAAAACAAAGCAGCTACCCAAGGGTGTCATTTGCTCTCATCTACCGACGCTTTCTCCCTCAGAGCTGGACCCAACTTGCAGGTGAGGAGCTCTTGCCAGGGCTGGATCTCACAAGGGCAGCAGGGGGTGTCCACCAGTTCTGCCGGCCATCTCCTCGGTGACCTTATCCCAGGGCCTCCCCCTCGACTTGCACAGGCCCTGCTCTGATCCACAGCCACCTTCTGTGCCTCACCTTCTCCCCCTTCCTTCTCTCACCTCAAGGACTGTTTCTCTCACACCTTTTCCTCATACCTATAGAACCATAGAATGGTTTAGGTCAGAAGAGACCTTAAAGATCATGTAGTTCCAACCCCTCTGCCATGGGGGGGTCCACTAGACCTGGTTGCTCAAAGCCCCATCCAGCCTGGCCTTGAACACTTCCAGGAATGGGACATCCACAGCTTCTCTGGGCAACCTGTTCCAGTGTCTCACCACCCTCAGAGTGAAAAATTTCTTCCTGAGATCTAACCTAAATCTACCCGCTTCCAGTCTGAAGCCATTACCCCTCGTTCTGCTGCTACATGCCCTTGTAAAAAGTCCCTCTCCAGCTTTCTGGTAGGCCCCTTTCAGATACCGGCAGGCTGCTATAAGGTCTCCTCGGAGTCTTTTCTTGTCCAGGCTGAACAAACCCAACTCTCTCAGCCTGTCCTCACAGGAGAGGTGCTCCAGCCCTCTGATCATCTTCATGGCCTCCTCTGGACCCACTCCAACAGGTCCATGTCCTTCTTATGTTGGGGGCCCCAGAGCTAGACACAGTATTCCAGGTGGGGTCTCACTGGAGCGGAGTAGAGGGACAGAATCACCTCCCTCGCCCTGCTGGCCACGCTTCTTTGGATGCAGCCCAGGATGCAGCCGACCTTCCGGGGCGCCACCACTGAGGGGCTCCGCTGGGTCTTGCCGGGGAGGGGGGGGAAGCTGCTGCGGAACCGGCCGTGTCCGGCGCGGGTCAGCTCCGGCCTTTCCTCACGGAGGAGCCCCCACGGCCAACACCCGTCCCGGGCACCGGGCTCAACCCCGCGTCCCTCGGGGAGCGGGGCACGGAGGCGGTGCGGCCCGCACCGCGCCTGCGCAGCGGGAGGGGCGGGGCAGCGGCGTCGCCATGGCGGGGCCGGCGGCGGCGTGAGTGCGGGTGGGTGGCGGGGCTGACCGGGAGCTGTGCCGCGCACCCGGGGGTGGGG
>VFFE01006369.1:51040-90169 GCA_008921705.1 Burhinus oedicnemus | reverse complement strand
GGGTGGGCCGGGCAGGGCAGGGGTCGGTCGGCCGTGCTGCGAGGCGGTGCCGGGGCCGCGCAGGCCCGGGCTGTCCGCCGGCCCGTGCCGCGGCGGGCAGCGGCCTGACAGGCGTCTCCCGCGGGGTCCCCGCCCGGCCTTGGCCGCGCAGGCGGAAAGCTTTTCCTTTGCAGCAAATCTCATCGGCCCCTGACAAAGGCAGGGAAGAGCTGATGCCGGTTCTCTTCAGGAAGATGGGGGTAGGGGGTTCAGGCTGGCAGACTGCTGCTCCTCCATCCTCCTCATCCTTCCAGCCTCCCCTTTCCCGCCGTGGAGACTTCAGTCTCCTCAAAGGATCGTCCGGTTCCTGCTGCTTTCCTCCCGTGGCGTGTTTTTAGCTCTCGTGTAGCTGCAGTTGAGGCCTTTCTGGCACCAGGAAGCTCAGACTCATCACTCCGTATATGTGCAGTAATTGCCAGCTGGTGGAAGCCAGAAAGACTTTCTCCTTTTTTAGCAATGCCGTCTCCCTGATTTCTGTTTTGTGACAGCCTGCAGCTCCTTTTCCCCTGTGTTGATCTGTTCTTCATGTGTGTTTATGCCTGTGGTGTTACTTTCTTCCATTTTTATAAAATTTTGTCTTACTGATTTTTGGCAATACACTGTAATCACCTTGAATTTAAATTCCTCCCCCTCACACCCTCTGTACACCTCCTGAACTCGCATCATCCACGGATTACATATGTGTCAAAACCTTGCTTAAGTCAACTTCATCAATTGGTTTGCTTTCTCTTCTTCATTACACTGTCAAAAAACCAAAGGTATAACGTAATTTGTTCCCCATAAATCACCGCTGACTGTTTTTTTAATCATCTGGATGATGTCATGTGGGTGCTTGTAGATTTCTTGTGTTGTGCTTTGCTGTGGTTTCTTTCCTGGTATTGGAGCTGGGTAGGTCACTCTAATTCCTGGATCTTCCATCTTACCTTTTAAACCCTGATTTTAAATTGCCCTTGTCCAGTCTTCAGGGACCTCCTTCACCACCCAGGAACTAAAAAAAGATAACTGCAAATGATTCGGGTTGCCCAGAGAGGTTGTGGGATCTCCATCCTTGGAGGTTTTCAAGGTGCAGTTGGATATAGCCCTGACCAACACGGTGGGTCCCCATAGCTGCCCGCGCTTTGAGCAGGAGGTTGGATGAGAGATCTCTTGAGGTCCCTTCCCACCTCAGTTATTCTGTTTAGCTTCTCTGGACTCTCCTTACTCTGTTCCTTCTTAGGCCTCAGTAGCAATGGGGAAGAGAAGGTTTTTTGTGCAGCTTCATATCTTAAAATTAGCTGTAGATCTCAATGACATGCTGCAGGAGGATAGATATGTTCCTTCTGAACCATTGGGAAATTAGTGTGCGGTTTCATTAGGCATCCAGCAGCCATGGAAGCATTTGATGATTAGGACAAGCAACATGGGAGAGAGGGGTTTTGCTGCTAGGTCCAGTTTTACAAGTGATTTGTAGGCAAATCCCAGATTTTTGAGTGCAAGATTCTATATTGTCCTGCTGGAATAAATGTAAGCATTCAACCGCAAATTTCCCTGGGTTAGTTGAGATAGATTTGAGCGCTGAAGACAGGAGGTGGTATCTCAGTCTTACTCCAGATGCTGCAGGCATAAATCCTTTTACTTGCCAGCAGTAGTCTGTCACTCCCTGGGTGTAAGCTTTTTTGCCAGGCTGTTTGTTGCAGTGACTTACTGCTTACTTAGACTATCATGCCCAACTTTCTTATCACAAAGCTAAACCAATTAACATTTAAGTATTTAATGCTCAGGTTTACTCCTGTAAGTCCCTTATCAAATAACCATCATACTCTTAGATCCTTTCAGAAGGTTTAGAAAATAAAGCATATCTTTTCTTTTCTGTTGGATATAGGAGTGATGTGGGAACCACCTGTTCTGTGTGAAGGACAAGAAATAAAACATTTGATAAAGGGAAGAAACAAAATACCTGATAAATGGAAACCATGAAGATATCAAAGCGGTTCTTTGCGTTTGGGATTTTGGCATGCATAGCCATTTATGTTGCATACATAAAATGGCATTTGGATTCCAAACCAGTCGTGGGAGCAACAGAAGGAGTTGCTGAAAGCAGGGGAGACAAACTGAGCCATCAGGCACTGACCACGGATCTCTCAGTCTTTTATGGAATTATGTTTGATGCAGGAAGCACAGGAACTCGCATCCATATTTTTAAATTTACACAGCAGCCAAAAGGTATGGCCTGCTCATTACATGATAGATTAATTCTTCCATAACACATAGAGCAGATAACTGATGATTCTTTTCTAGGGATTACTTGAACAAACATGCTTCAGCTCTTTCTAGAGAGCCATCAGGAAGTATATTATGATTCAAGCATGTGGGTTTGAATGAAATTATGAAAATGTTCAACAAGGAGAAAACACTGTAGTGTCAGAATGTGAACTAAATAGCAGCTGTACCTTTTAGAATGGTGCCTTGAAGAAGCAGTTTTTCATCACACTCCTTGGTGGAAGAGAGGATTATAAATTCAAACTGCCTTTTTCCTCCAAATTTTCACCATGAGGTTGTTGGCTGTCTCCAGTTCCTGGCAGTGAGCTGCTTCTCTCTGCATTCTCTGGTTTAGTGTGTCCTTGGCTTCAATATTGTATTTAAATTGCAAAACTTCACTGTTTGATTAAAATTGCTGTGGATTGCATCTGGACAGAAAGTAATGCTGAGAAGTGAGATGGAAGTGTACAAAAAAGCTCCAGTTTTCCTCTGGAGGCATAAGCTTCATTTGTTTAGGTGTTATCAGCTCCTAGTTGTGAGACTCTTAAAGATGAAAGAAGCCATGTGTATGCTGTTAGTAGGTGATCTAAGGATGCTTTTAAGGGTTAGCAGTGTCGTGTGTGATGTGATTGGCCTGTGGGGAGCACCTTGGGTTTGCAGAATGGGCTAGTGTAAGGCTTAGCCACCAAAAGCGTTAAACAACAGTCCGTGGATTTCCTTCTTTCGGTGTATTCCCTAATCTTTGCTTCTTCCTTGCCTGCTTCTCTTTAAACACAATTTCAGAATACATTGCACGAAACTTTATGGAGTGTAGTTGGGTAGAGGAGGAGGATGTTGTCAAGCTCGTGTTGTCTTGCCTGCAGGTTCATATACTGCAGATTTCCAAAATACTAAGGTCTGGCTCCCTCTGCTGCCACTGAAAATGGTGACAAAAATTCCACCGTGTTTTGCTGGGGTCAAGTTTAGCCAGACCACAGCACACTGAAACGTGGGGTCTTTGTTACCAGTCCAGTTTGGAAAGCTGCACACGGCAGGTGTAAGGGCTCAAAGAGGACTTGCACCCATCTGGTGATTGTCTGATATGCATGAAAAATATGTGCATAGTGGGCACCAGCACCTCAAAAATAGTCATTACGTTTAAAAATCGTTTTCTTGGGAGCTAATTTCATAGCAAGGGCTGTACTTAAAGGTTGAGTGGTTGTTGATAGTTCATTAGACAGAGGCTTCAGTTGACTTCCATTAGCACATAATGATGTAATTTGTAAAATGGTTTTATTTTTGTGTACGCAAAATTATTTGTACCATTACTTATTTTGGAATACTGCTTTTGAACAGAGACTCCCAAATTAACCCATGAGACGTTTAAAGCACTGAAGCCAGGTCTATCTGCATATGCTGATGATGTCGAAAAGGTAATTTTGTTTCTGTTACTGTAAAAGTATGTGCCCCAAAACCTCCTGTTCTTGATATGCCCTGCAAATCACATCTTGCTGTGGTGCAGTGTGCTGGACTGTTTCGGTTCAGGGAAGTTTCTGCAAATGATACAAGCCCACAGTAAAAGTTGGTCAGCATGCAGAGGAGCAAGGAACAGAACGCATCTAGTTGTGCTCAGTGATGGACAGCGGATATTTTTCCTATCACTGCCTTAAGAATTTCGATGCACTTAAGAAAATGACACAAGAGTTATGTTGGATTGGAGCAGAGCCTTCTCCAAAAGTGTCCGGAATTGGATTCTCAGGAAAACGGTCTAACAGGCCAAGTACTAAGTGGCTTCTCTCCTGTCTCCCTTACCTTCTGTCTCACAGGGGTTTAGGGACCTCCTGAGCCAGATTTACACCCAACTCCTAGTGTTTTACTGATTCCAAAGGCGTTTTATTCCCAAGGATTTGTCATACTGCCTTTTGAACCTTTTGTAGCCAAAACATTACGTGTCCGAGAGTTCTATGTGACTGTTTCAAGAAGTGACTCTTCCTGTTTGTTTTTGATCTGTTGCTGGGGTAATCCCCATTATATCTACCAGGTCTCACGCTGTAGGAGATAGTGAGTCCTTCACCTTCTCCTGACCCCTTGTGATATTCACTTGTCTCTGTTCCACATCAACAGTGAATCATACCTCTGATCATCCTTTTGCCCTTCCAAGAAAGGCAAATCCAAAGAGTCTCTAAGATCCCTTTTTTTGTTCTTTCTCTGCTCACAGAGTGGCCAGGGAATAAAAGAGCTCCTGGAGGTGGCGAAGAAGGAAGTTCCTATGGAGCTGTGGAAGTTTACTCCTCTGGTCCTGAAAGCCACAGCTGGCCTACGGTTGCTACCAGGAGAGAAAGCTCAGAAGTTGCTGGATAAGGTACTATTTCTTGTCTTTCCAGAAATTTTATAGCAAAATTTGTTCTCTTCTGTGTAAGGTACATAATCCTTTATCTTCATGTACAAGAGCCATTCCTATAATTTAATCCTGAAAGCAGTACAGAGCCACCTGATCTCAAATAGGGTTGCAGGGAGAATTTCTGTGAGTGCAAGCACAGAGGAATGATGACAGCTCCAAATAAGCCTGGAGATGACATATAGCATAACAAGTGTAATGAGATACTCCTAACAGTCACCACAGGCCTGTTCTTACTGAGCGTGTTTGTTGGTGGTTTTGACCAGGATGCTGCTATTTTGAGAAAAGCTTGCTGCTATTTGATTGGTCATGTTATCAGCCTGCTGCTGCAAGGTTGCTCCTTCATATTGATTGGAAATAATGTAGATTTTATTTATAGGCATGTCAAATATGTTTAATATTTTAAAATATTACAAAAATAAACAAAATATTATGTTCTAGACCTTACTGCTGCAGGAGAAGTTTATTAAGTGTGCACTAAGTGTACTCTTTTGCTAGGCAATAATTGGAAGGAGAAATGTGGTGTGGTTGAAACCCATGTCTGTATTGTTCTCTGCTGCCTACAAGCTGGCCCGTTCTTTTCCACACTGAATTTCAGCTGGAGCTGCTGCAGTTGTTACTTTAGAGGAGTCTGTAAACCTAGGGCTTTGCTACCTCATGTAGGATGTAGTGTAGAGGACCTCTAACAGCCAACATGCTCCTGTTAAAAATGCCGATCCCTGGGGCGTTCCTGGAAGCCAGAGTGTTTATCTCCTGCCTCTCCCATGCATATAAAATACCCTGTGGGTCACCAATTGCAGCAAAGTAAACTGGGTTGCCTTCCCTACCCATGTCTATCCCTTGTTAATGGCATTTCTGAGCAGTCTTCATGCTTGAAAACGCACACATCCATCCCTGTCTCTGCACCAAACTGCAGAGCCAGCATGTAAATTGCTGACCTTTTATAGCAGAGCACACCTCGATGCTTATTGGGCTCTTGAACTTCAAACAAAGTGGTGAGCAGCAGTCAGGATCTGGCCCAAGAAGCGGAGCAGTTGTGTAAAACTGGAGTTTTTTAAAAAAATTTCTTTCCAGCTGACAAGAGATTTCTCTGAGTGTAGCTTTTATTTGAACTATAGGTGAAGGAAATTTTTCAGGCCTCCCCCTTCTTCGTGAGGGACAACTGCGTGTCAATAATGAATGGAACCGATGAAGGTAGGCTAACTTGTGGAAATCCTTTCTGCAATCCTGGAGACTCCTGCTGCACTGTGACAAGTCCCCACTCACTGTGATGGGAACCCACAAGCAGCGGTTTGACACAGTTTTTACGCTGCCTCAGGCAGTGCCTGCCAAAGAGAGCTTGTGCTACATTTTCCAATTTCAAGTCTTGAGCTCTGTCCTGATTTTCAAAGCTCTGAGTGCTGGGCAGTTCCTGTGGGATCACCAGGAAGCCACTGTGCAGTCAGCACTTCTGGAAAGGTTTCTGAATATCTGCTCGTTGAGATGGTCTTCAACAACTGGTTTTGCACACCCTGCTCTTGACAGTGCTTATCAGAGCTTTCTGGAAGTATTTGGTCATAGTGTTAATTATAACTGATCTAATGAGCGTGATTGTGAATACAATCTCAAAAAATGTTGTATAGAGAAGAAAATACAGGCTGAAGTAAGTTGAAGCTCATAAAAAAATGCTAAGGACAGAACCCAGAATCAGTCTGGATTTAAAATAATTTGAAGAAACGTGTCTAAATTCTAAGTAACTGAGTGTTGAGATGTGTTTTAAATCTGCTTGGAAACCAGACTTTAAAATAGCTGGAGCTGTTTGGAGCTGTTTATGAGTTTCTTCTTTACTGCTTAATGGAAGAAGGACATTGTAATTCTTCTTTTTGTTTTGTTTTAAAATCATTAATAGCAGTGACAGCCTTGGTTCAGCCAAGGGTTGAACTGGACCATGTTGCCTAGCATGCCTTGAGTTTTAACCCCATGGATAAATATTTGAATTTGTTAACATAAGGCCCACTAATTCATCTAACATATGGAGAAAAGGTTTATAAAACGAGAAGGGGACAGAAACAGTGCAGCTCACAAAAATGCTTAGAGGAAAATAGGAAAAATTGTAGCACTAAAAAGATGAAAATTCTTAATATCCAAAGGAAAGTCGAGTGTCTGACATCAAACAAAAGCTTACCAGTGGATGTTTTCCTAGAAAATGAACAATGTGAGTGTCAGTAATTTCCTTGTCTTTTAGCTAAGGACTGAAGCCTTTGTGACTTCTCGCTCAAGTTTTTGACCTGTGAAATACAGAGTTCTCCAGGCGTTTCATATGTGGGGCTTCTCTCCCAAATATCGCATAAACTCTGGTATAGAAGGTCATTCTCTTTGTTCAAAGCATCTAATCTTGGTCTTTGACAGCTGTTGACAGTTGTGGAAACATTGACTTTGGGGAAAGGTGGGTCAGGGGAGCTCAGCAGAGCCAGTCCTATTCACCTTTCTTGCTTAGCTCTCAGCTAGACATCCTTTGGAGACTTCGTAGTTAGAAGTCCTCCGTTTGTGAAAGGGGGACAAGGGAGCTTCTGGCAGATGGTCTCTGGTGTCTCTATCTATTGTTGGATGACAAGCTCTAGTTTGCTGATTATTTTGTTTAGAAGATGCAGTTAAACTGAATGAGAAAACTTAAAAATGCCTCCAGCTAAACAGATCCTAAAGCAGGAAGACCTTGTAATATAGCTCACCTTATTTGTTACTGTTGTTAGATAAAATGAAATGGTATGGTCTAACAGTGCGTCTTCTGAATCTTTTCTTTATTAGGTATTTCAGCGTGGATCACAATAAATTTTTTAACAGGTATGTGTACAGGAGCACGTGCATAAAGATATGACCAATGCTGTGAAATTCATGCCATTTTCTGTTCCTGCATGGGATTTGCTCATTCATTGAGGCGGAGTGGGAGAAGGAAGGATCGAGGATTAAGTCACCAGTTGTTTTTGTCCTGGCCTATTTAAGTCATTAGGATTTTGGCCATTTACTTGACAGAGTGAGGACTTTAATTCCTTTTCCTAGATGTTTAATGTAGCCTTTTTTTCAATCCCCTGTAGGGTACCAGAGCTTTTTATTCCTTTTTAGAGTCTGCCACTAGCTCTGGCTAAATTTTTAATGTGGATATTCTAGATGTGCTTGGCAGCTGCACAGAGTGAAAGAAAGTGCTATGCTACTTCCTTACAGATTTATAACGTAAAAATACCACAAGTGTTTACACTGCTGAGTTAGAAAAGGGTAGCTGAAGAGTAAAGAAAAAACCAGGCTGAAACTGTCTCTGACAATAAGTAGAGCAGTCTGCCCTCTGAGTGCTCAGTTCAGCACACAGTCTGTGGAGCAATACCACAAGCGCTCTAAAGCTTTTTATGCTCACAGAAAATATCAGACAGGTCAGAGATCTTCAAACATCAGATGTCATGAGGTATACTGAGGTAGCTGGCATGAACTAGTCTTGTCAGGAAGGTGTACTTGAAGGATCTAACTGAGAAGAACTGGATTTAAATGAGAAGAGAGGTCTGGGCTGGCAGCAGGAAGAATTCCAAGAGAGCTGGGTCTCTTAGGCCAGCTCTTTTCAGTCTGTCATCCCCTTGGCCATAGGAATCTGCAAAATATCACTAAGGGATCAGGGAGAGGTGGCCAAGAAAACCACATTCCTCTCTGTTACAAAGTGGTTACCAGAGTAGAGTTTGCAAAAGGGTCTTGCATACACTGAAAAATGTTTAGGAATCCAATAACCAAAGCTGCTGTAATTAGGGCATGAACAGCCACCAGAGAAATAAGAGAAACTGTCACTTGAAGATTCAGGTCACCCTGATAAAGCCAAAATAAGTGCCCAGTAGATGACAGTATAATTTAATGCTGGCTGGAAGACAGATGGAGTTAGATTGTCCTCTTTCTTTACCACTGTACTTCTGGATTTGTTCCTAGCCAGTTTCTCACAGCTCCCACCATGGCTTTGTCTGTTCTGTCACACATTTCAGGTAGCCTAGATGATCCACAGAAGAGAAGTGTAGGGATGCTGGATTTGGGTGGTGGATCAACACAGATCACCTTCCTTCCACGCACTGAGGTAATGTGAACATGCGCGCTGTTGGGAAATGCTGGTGGAGAAATCAGTAACTGCTCAGATTTGTTTCCCTTGGAAACAGACCAAGAGTTTGTCAGTGTGAAGTGAAGCCATGCTTCTGAGAGAAAAACCCAGGTTCACTTGATAACATCTGCCTTGTTGTAGTCAGTCATGGAGGCATTCACAAGTCCTTGTCAGTCCTCTTACTCCAACTCCATAGGTTGGTGCTGCATGTAGTGAATCTGCCAGGTCTGCTTTATCTTGAGGAAATGCAGTGTTTGCCTGAGTGTCTTAATCCTTGACTTAGTTTGTGCTGCTTGTAATGAAGAACTCAAAGGCAATGCTGTTAATGAATTCAAGCTCAACATTTGGCCTATAAGATGCCTTCTCAAACCTTGTTTCTGGTTTTCCTGAGTTCACTCGGTTGCAAATGAATGCTTTCTAAGGAGCAACTGTTATTTTGCAGTAAAAAACACGTGCTGATGTTTGTCATTTCAGTTTCCTGTTGTGGCATTTTTATAAGTGTTCTGTGAGCTGGAAGCCCTGTGGATCTGGAGTTGTAAGGCTCTGGCCTGAGCAGAGATACTGTTCATAGTAAAGCTGCACAAAAGCAGAGGGTTGGGATGCTGTATCTAGTGTCCCAGCGTGGGCTAATCAAGACGTTGTGCTCTTACGGCAGAATTACAGGGGATGTGAAGAGTCCAGGATGTGGAAATTCTGGACTTAGAGATGGTGTTAAGGTATGAGCAGCATGAATAGTATTGTGGCCTGAGCTTTGCTCCCCACAAACGGGCTAGCCGTGCTGGTACACTTGGGGAAGAGGCTGCAAAGTGCTTTAGATAATTACCCTTTCATTTCTTCAGACCACAGGCTGGTTCTCACTCTGTTCCTTGGCAAGCACAGTGATGTGCTTTCCCTCTAGCTTGTGGAAGTTCACAGCTGAATTCACTTGAGTAGGAAGTGAATGCGTGCCTGGCTTTCATATTATTTTGCACACAGTTTTCCCTAGTAGGGATCATGTGAAGAGGCAGTTGCTGTAGCCTCTTGAAAAAAGCAGTGAAGAACTGCAGTAAGGAATCCTTTTTAATTAAAATAATTATTTTATACTCCAATTTGTTATGGATACAAATAGAAATGTAACCAGTTTAGACTCCGTCATATGAAGACACTATTTTAGCTCCAGGTTTTGTGGTTGTCTTGTGTATCAGAGGTCAAATCAAAATACTTGCAAATTCATCATTTCTCTCTGAGCCATGCTAGGATTGTTTCACATTTTTCCTAATGTTTTGGAGGATCGTGTTATTGATGTTTGCTGCTGCTGGCAGAAACCTTACAGTGACATCTTTTTCTCCTCCAGGCAACTCTCCAGACATCACCAGCTGGCCATACAACTTCATTTCAGATGTTTAACAACACCTACAAGCTGTATTCATACAGGTTAGTTGTGGAAAATAGAGCACACTGTACAGATAGAAGCTTTCTATGAAGCCAGTGAGATCTACTTGTTTTGCTGAAGTGGGGTCCTCGCAAATGAGTACTGGGAAGAAGCGGAGAAACCTGAGCTATGTCATTGTGGATTAACCTTGGTTGCCCGCCAGGTGCCCACCAGGACACTTTATCACTCCCCTTCCATCAACAGGACAGGAGGAAGAAAATATGATAAAAAGCTCATGGGTCAAGATAAGGACAGGGACATCACTTACCAGTTAGTCATGGGCAAAACAGACTTGACTTAGAGAAGTTAATTTCATTTATTGCCAATTAAACAGTAGGATAATGAGAAATAAGAACAAAATCAAAACCACCTTCTCCCCACCTCTCCCTCCTTCCCAGGCTCAGCTTCACGCCCAACTCTTCTACCTCCTCACCACCAAGCGGCGCAGGAGGATGACTGGGGGTTGCAGTCTGTTCACAGCACTTTGTCTCTGCCATTCCTTCCTCCTCACCGTCTTCCCCAGCTTCCAGTGTTTTGGCAGAGGGAAACAGCTTCTTCCCACCTATCTTTGCTGTGGGGTGTGTTTGGGCTCAAAATGAGTCAATTCTGTATGCTAGAGTCTGTGCTGCCTTTGAAGAGGTGTTATGGTTTGAGAAACCCACAACAATTTATTGTCATTTAGACAATTACTCTGTCACCTGACGACCCCTCCCCACCCAGGAAGGGGGAATTGGGAAGAAAACAAGGAAACCCAGGGGATAAAATGTAAACAGATTTAATAGAAAAAGACTAAACAATTAACAGTAATACCACTAAAGAACCAATAGTGATCCCGATACCAACATAAAATGTACAAGGATTATACTCAGCCAACTATATCGGTAGGAAGCTGTGCACTCCCAGCAGCGGACAGTAAATGTTGGAGACTGTGAGTGCTATGGCTTCAGGAGGAAGGGAAGGCCGCAGGGGTCTGACACTGGGGTAAGAAGTTCTCTGGATCGCCGCCATCAAGGGATAGCCCCCACTCCTCAGCAAACTTTCTAATTTATGTTGAATGTGACGTTCATGGTATGAAATAATCCCGTTGGCCAGCTTGGGTCAAGTGCCCAGGTCTCGCTCCTCCTCATCCCTGCACCTGGCTAGCCTGAAAACACTGAGACCTTGACACCCACACACCATAGCTGGTTATAAAGTAAATATTTTCACAAATTCAGACACTAGAGTCTTCTAAGAGTACAGTTTTCCCAAGCATTAGAAAAGAAATTAGTCCTGTGTCACTCAAACCAGGACAGGAGGGTAGGAGAAATGTTAGGGGAATGCCTTCAGCATTCCCAGTTCTCCAAGAGCCAGATTACCAGTGACAGCTATTGCCTCTGCCTTTTCAAAGAGAGATTATCCTGCTGGGTAAGAGTAATAGGAGAGCGGGTTGTCACACTCTTCCCCTTATCTGCATTAGCTGCTGACTTGAGCCATTTTTCTGGGACCGTGTAGAGGAGACTGGCATGTCCCTGCCCAGTTGTCAGTGGAGTATCAGAGGAAGGATATTTGTTGTTCACAGAGTCTTTTATTCCTTTGCAGTTACCTGGGACTTGGGCTGATGTCAGCAAGGCTCGCCATTTTAGGAGGAGTTGAGGGAAAACCCTGTAAGTTATGGGCACTCCTCAAGTCTTGGCACTGAGCATAGGGTACGTAGCCCTGTTGTGGGGGGAGGAGTTGTCTGTCCCCTTCCCACAGGGCTGAAGGTTCCTGCGTGGTATGTGCACTCCTGTCACCATGGCTGGGTGCATTTGAGACAAATGCAGGAGGTGACGCTGCTAGATCCCAGGAGACCTGGATTCTTGCCAGCCCTGGTGGGGCATGGGACATCTGAGCCATGACTGGGGCTTGGAGGTGCCTCACTGAGGCTGTGGGACAGTACGGAGCAGGGCTGGGGGTGAGGGATCTGAAACTAACTCCTTATGTTTTTTCCTAATGTGGCTTTGGTTTACTTCTGCAGTAGGAGAAGGGGAGGAGTTGATCAGCCCTTGTTTACCACCTGGCTTTAAATCTGAATGGCAACATGCTGAGATAGTCTACAAAATTAAAGGACAGAAGGCAGGTATAGTGATTTATCACTTTTCCTATCTAGGCCAGCATGCTATTAGCAGAGTAAATGATATACTCTCAGCCTCTTGCAAAGACACTAGATTCTCTGTTTACTGTTCTGTCTGGCTCCTCTTGATGTGCTGTTGAAGAGATTCTGTAGCTCTTTCCTCTTGTGCCATGGTGTGTCTGTCCAGTCAGTAAAGCTGCTAGCAGTAACGCAGATGGAGTTGAGCAGTTGCTGAACAGGTGTTTGAAAATCCTTCTGCCTCAAATGATGTTGTCCATCTCTGATCTATCGCATCCTTAGTCCCAACCTGAGGATGGTAAGTGTTGCCACTGGAAGAAGATGCAGATTTCAGTTCTCTGTGAAGAGCTTATGAAGTGCTATTGTGCAAAAGGGAGCCTGTTTCCTGGCAGATACTAAAAAAATTGTATGTATAGTTAACTCCCTGCTTATAATATGCTGGGTTTCTTTGCCTTCTTTTAGGTGAGCCTCTGTATGAGTCTTGTTCTAACAAAGTGGCAAAGATGCTCTACAAAAAAGTGCATAAAGCTGAGGAAGTGAAGGACTTGGATTTTTACACTTTCTCCTACTACTATGACCGTGCAGCAGAGGTTGGTCTCATAGGTGCGTTTGCTCCTGTTTCATTTCATTTTAAATTACAAGTTGTGGAAGAAATGGTAACACTTATACGCATCACAATACTTTTCTTTGTTACACTGCTGTGCACCCTTGGTCTCGACTGGATATTGGATGCTGTTTAATTTCTATAGAGAAGGGACTGGGGCTGTGGAATAGGACAGGCAACTTCTGGTAATGTTTTTTAAACAAACTCTCTGCATTTCAGAGATCGTTGTTGTCTGATTAACTCTACAATCCAAAATAGAAAAAAGCTCTCATAATGATAAACAAATTTCTTGGGCGGTAAAGCAGCAAAGTGATCTTGGGCTGTGTTTTGCTTCACTGACCTTTTTAGATGGAATGAAGATTCTCAGCTAAGGCCATGTGTATTCAGAATACATCCCATCTCTTTTCCAGTGGTATGCTGGTGTACAGAAGGCTGTTGTGTTCAGTGGTAGAAAGCAGATGATGAGATCTCAAGCTAGTTGGGACAAACATACCCCCCTCCTCAGCCACTTGTTCAACAAATAATTTCAGATTAAATATGTCGCAGAGCACCACTGCCCTGTCAGATCTGGTCAAAGGCGTTAGCTGTGTTCAGGCATCACAGGGCAGGGCAGCACAGACATGGGGACAAGGTGAGAGAGTATGTAAACAATGTTTCTTTAGGAAACGAGGCTAAAAGTTCTTCATAAACCAAGGATTTTCAATCTATATTAAGAATCTTTTAAAGGTTTTTTTACCTGTAAAGCAAGTGTGAGTTTTGTCATTGATTTCAGTGGCTCAAGGTTTGATTTCCAAACAACTTTTATGACTTGAATCTATAATTGCCTTTATACAAAAACCATAAAAGACCACGGTGTTTTTTTTTCTTTCAGATAAAGAAAAAGGAGGAAGTTTAACTGTTGGTGACTTTGAAATTGCAGCTAAATATGGTGAGTAAAACACAAACACATACTAGTAATTGTGTGTAAATTCATAGCCAGGTGGCAAATGCGTGACATGCTGAGAAGCCTGATTTTTTTGTTTTGAGTAAATATTGAGCACCTCTCTTGAGCACCTTTCTCCATAGCATCTCACCAATATTTCTGCTTATTTCTGAAAATCTCAACTATTTTTGTATTATTTCTTGCTCTTGCAGCCCACATAAGACACATCTTATAATACTTATATTTCGAAGGTCTCTCAAGAATTACTAATAAACTTGCCAGTTAACAGTTGTCCTGAAATCATGCTTTCAAAATAGATGTGGGGTTCTCATCCTGTTAGGATAACCTGATCTAGTCTGGTTTATTTTTTCTTTTTTGTCTCAAGATTTGTTCATATGCTTGATTGTTAATCGGAAAAGGGGGAAAACCGGTTCATAGCTTTTCGCTTCATCAGCTGCAGAGAAAACTGCCTGTGCAGATTTACAAATGTAAACATTCTTTTCTTAATACCACAAACTCAGGCTTTGATCAAACTGACATGGGGCTTTTTGGTAAACTTTATGAATGACTGAACAATTGTTGCAGTTCTGATTTCTGGACTACTATTTGTATAATTCATCCTGAGAAAGGAAGTGGGTTTTGTTTTGTTGGTCTTTTTCTTTTCTTTTTTCTTTTCTTTTGTCTTTTTTTTCCCCTTTGGTTTTGTCAACATCTGTTGAGCGCTTATGCTCAAGAAACATAACATGCCTGAGGTTGCTCAGATTTTTAAAGGCTTGAAGTGGATAGAATAAAAGTTGGAGACCCTCTTCATGCTTTCCCAGAGAGATACAAGAAACTCAGCTGTCTTAGGGGAGAGAGATAATGCCTTGATCTTCCTTCCAGTGTGCCAAAGCTTTTCTGCTTCTGCTAACATATGCGTGTCATATCAGCCCCATTGTAACAGGTTCTATCACTGTGCAACTCAACTGACAAGACGTGTTTTACGGATTCGTTTGAGGTTTTTCAAAGCTGGGCTGATGCTAGGCCTGAGCCCACGGTATGCATTCAGACACTGTTTGCTTTCTCCTTAGTATGTAAGACCATGGAAATCAGCCCTGGAAGCAGCCCTTTTCTCTGCATGGACCTCACATACATCACCTTCCTCCTGCAAGAGCTGGGCTTCCCAAAGAGCCAAGTCTTTAAGGTGATGCACAAAATGGATTGCTGGGGAGAGTGGGCAGGAGGGTGCTGAGGCAGCAGTCGTCATGCCAATAGCTCGGTCCTTGATTTGCTTTCTTGCTACAACACATGCTTTGTGATTGGGGGTGGAGGGACACTGTCCCCATGATGGTGATAACCGGTTGTGACAACCTTCAGCACTGTATTCACCTTGTGTGCTTCTCATTCTCCCAAAGAGTTGTGTTTTAACTTCTTTGTTTGATTTTTTTTCTTTTCTTCCAGCTTGCCCGGAAAATTAACAATGTTGAAACAAGCTGGGCATTGGGAGCCACTTTTCATTACATCGACTCACTCAATAGACTGCAGTACTAAAGCTCCTTGAAGGTGACTTTTGGGAATCTCAGTTTTTGGAAGCCCAATGCAGGAGAATCTGTTGAAGGGCCTGCTTTTGGCTTCTGGAGTCCATTGGGAGGTCATCATAAACTAGGCCCATTTCCTCCCACCTCCTGCCAAGTCCCCTCCATCACTAGCTCTTTTTTACAGTGCAGAGTGCCGTGTCTAAAGAATAAGCCTTGATTTGACAGCATCTGCAGTCAACTTGATGTAAAACTTGATCATTGTTGAAGGAAAACTAGGACTCTGCAGGACATCTATGATCTCTATGAGAAAAACACACCTTTTTGGAATATGCCTGTACTATGTGCTTGTACTGTGCTGAAGTTGCTGTAGGAAATGGTCACTCCAGAAGGAACTCTTTACCGTCCTGATTTCAGGGTGTTTTTTCCTGTTTGTCAGCATTTTTCTGTGATGATTTTTATTTTACTACTTCCGTGTTTGAAGGTGAACTTGTGCGTGTGCATGGAAAGACAGTGCATTTACATGGCTGTGCTGCTGACAGGCAGCAGGTTTGAAATGCAGTGTGGAAGTCCCAGCTCTGCTTCCCACTTGCTGAACTAGCAAAGCTCAGGAGCACTCTAGAAACTGGATCTGGAGGCGTGATTCGGAGCCTGTGTGCCTTGTAGGGTCAACGCCTGCAGCCTAAGGTTGGCTCCCTGGCTGTTGGGAGAGGGACGGTGGAAGACAACATCAGATTTGCTGGATCTAGACGAGCATGGCCTGGGAGCTGGGTACAGGGCTAATGGTGGATTTGACGGTTCTAGAGTTGATCAGGGTAAGATCGATGAACAAGATGCAGACACAAAAATAAACCCTGAGCACAGCTTATTGGACCTCACAGACACGCGTGCCTTGGCAAGGTTGATGCAGGGCCCGGGGTGAATGCATTTACGTGGTGGTTTGGGTGCTGCTTCCTGCAGACGCATCTCACTCTGATAAATGAATGTATCGTGGTTGCACTGAACCGCAGCAGGGTAGCTGCAATGCACCACTCCCACGGTGTCCTGTATGCAGGCTGGAAGTGATCTTGGAGGCAGCGGGAGCTGGAGAGGACGTGCTGCGCTATTTGTAATTTAACTGTGGAATTGTGGTGTATTCGTGTGGGTGTTTAGAGCAGACCCGAGGGGTCTTTTGGGGGTGCAAAAGAGCCCAGCCTCCCAGAGAGCTGGCAGTGCGTGCCGCAAGTCGTGGGCTCGTGGCCGCAGGCTGGTCCATTCCCTGGGGCAGTGAGAAGTGGTATGGCGGCGTGCGGTGCTGCATGGCCGCTGCCTCTGCGGCTGAGTGTACAGGGGACTCTTGAACCCCACTGTACTGACAATAAAACCCCAATTTAAAATGAAAACGTGGTGGTGGTGGTGTGGCTTGTAGTGCCAGAGCCTGCAGGGCGGGTGGGTTGAGAAATGAGTGCCCTGATGCCATCCCTGTCCATCCATGCCATCCCAGACCCCTCACGCCATCCCTGTCCCTCCATGCCATCCCTGTCCCCTCAAGCCATTCCCATCCCCTCACACTGTCACAGCCCCAGATGCCATCCCTGTCCCCACACGCCATCCCTGTCCCCCTATGCCATCCCTGTCCCCTCAAGCCATTCCCATCCCCTCACACTGTCACAGCCCCAGATGCCATCCCTGTCCCCACACGCCATCCCTGTCCCCCTTATGCCGTCCCCGTCCCCCCCCAACGCCACCCCTGTCCCCACACGCCATCCCCATCCTCACCCACCATCCCCGTCCCCATCAGCCCGCCCCCGCCGCCACTCCGGTCCGGGGCTAGGGGCGGGCGACGGGACGGGGCGGGCGGGCTGGTGGCAGCCTCCCTCCCCTCCGCCCTCAGCCGCGCCGCGGCCCACCCCGGCGCTGCGGGGCTGGCCAGGGGCGGGCGGCCGCTCCCCTCACCGGGGGGCCGGGCCGTGCGCCAGCCGTGCGGGGCCCCGCCTCGTCGCGGGCGGCGGAGGCGCAGGCGCGGCGGCCCCGGCTGCGGCAGAGGCAGCGGCGGAAGGCAGCGGCGGCGGCGGCGGGATGGCGGCGCCGCTGAGCGACGGGGACCGGCGGAAGCAGATCAGCGTGCGGGGCATCGCGGGGCTGGGGGACGTGGCGGAGGTGCGCAAGAGCTTCAACCGCCACCTCCACTTCACCCTCGTCAAGGACCGCAACGTCGCCACCCCCCGCGACTACTACTTCGCGCTGGCCCACACGGTGCGCGACCACCTGGTGGGGCGCTGGATCCGCACCCAGCAGCACTACTACGAGCGGGACCCCAAGGTGAGACCCCCCCACCCGCCGGGCCCCGGGGGGACGGGGATGGGGACAGGGGATGGCTGCGCCTTCCCCGTCGGCCCCGCGGGTGTCTCTGAGGCCGTGTGTCCCCCTCTCCCGCAACGGGTGTCACCGCGGACGTGGCCCATGGACATCCCCACGGCCGTGTGCCTCGCCGTGGCCGTGTCCCCTTGGGCATCACCACCGCCATGGCCCTCGTGGACCTCATCACAGCTTCATCCCCGTGGGCATCACCATGGCCATATCCCTCTCGTGCACCTTGCTGTGGCTGTGTCCCCATGGCAGTGTCCCTCGCGTGCACCTTGCTATGGCCGTGGCCCTCACACCTCGCCGTGGCCGTGTCCCTGTGGGCATCGCCGTGGCCATGTCCCTTGCGCGCATCTCGCTGTGGCTGTCTCCCCGTGGGCCTTGCCCCAGCCATGTCCCTCGCACACATCTTGCCATGGCTGCGTCCCCGTGAGCGTCACCACGGCCATGTTCCTCATGCAGCTTGCCATGGCTGTGTCCCCACAAGCTTCTTTGCAGCCCTGTCCCGATGAGCCTTGCTGCAGCCATGTCCCCCCTCAGACATCCCCACGTCTGTGACCTCCTGTGCCTTGTCGCAGCCCCTGTGATCCCCCGGTGAGTGTGTCCTCACATGGGCCTTGCTGCTGCCAGCTCCTCTGCGTGCTTCACCATGGCCGTGTCCTGCACTCGCACCACTGCGATGGTGTCCCTTGTGGGCATCATCACCTCCACGTCTGGGCACATGCCTCAGCACAGCCATGTCCTGGCTTCGCTCCTGCAGAGCCCGCAGGCAGCTCGGCTTTGAGGCTGGAGAGAAGTTTCTTGCCTCGTGCAAACCAGACAAGCTCTCCCAGGTCACCAAACCCCAGGGAGCTGGTGGTTCCTGGGGGACTCAGAGGCTCGTGTGCCCTCTGGAGCAGAGCGAGGGCCTGCTCCCTCCTCTCCTCCCCACTTGTCAAGCCAGGACAGTGATGCTGGAGAGGTTGGGGGCTGCAGGACGTTATTTAGCCCTAATCTTTTTGAGTTAAGACCCGATCCAGCAGTTAACTGGACAGCCCCAGAGGGCAGGTGTGTACTAGAAGAGGCACATACCTTCCCGGCGTGCAGGCAGCTGCCTTCTCGAGTCAGCTCTTTTCTCGGGGTTATGAATATTGCCTTGACACAAGAAACAAACTGCCCTTTCACGCCGGTACGGCTGCACCCATGCTGGGAGTTACGGTGGTGCGTGGAGCTCTCCCTTTTATCCATACTCACACAAATACGCTCTGATCCGTATTGCTGCGCTAACAGAAGGGATTGTACAGATCCCATAGAGGCTAAGAGGCGCTTGGAGTGGGTTTGCTTACTGTCCCCTGCGCTTAGATTTTCACTAAAAACACATCCCTCCGAAAGCAGCAGAGTATTTATGCAACTGGGCGATGTTTTCGGTCTTTCCGATGAGCCCCAAGGAACAGATGGACCCTTTTGGACTCCCAGCGGAGGTGGCAGAGCGGGTAATCCTGCTGCTTAGCGTGTCCCAAGGCTAGCGGGGAAAGAGCCCAGCTACGAAGGGAAGAGATTCAAGGGGAAGCATGACTTAAAGTCAGGCTATTGCTCTGTTAAAAATTCCTGTATTATAAAAATATCTGTGGTGATAAATCTGTGTGAGGGCAAAAGTTTGCGTAGCCTGCTTTGCCTCCTACAAACGGGCTTTCGTTAGCATTCGTGGCACAGGCACGGCTCCTCTGAAACTTGGAAGGTCACCGCGGAGCAGCCCGTCTTGCACAGTTGTGCCGGGAACCCTGCCACCCGCGGGACAGTTTATTTGTTCAACAGGGTGACGGTGCGTGCGCGTGAAGCTCGGTGCGGGGAGAATAGGAGAACCGGTGCAACAGGAGCACTGGAAAATCACTAGCAGGAAGGGGGGCCTGGCCCAGAGCCCGGCCGGTGTGTGCAGGGGGCTGGGGGCTCGCTCCAGCTTTCGGCAGGCTCTGGGTCAGCTTCAGCTCAGCACGGGAAAAATTTAAAAGCCCAGCGTAAGCATCACCTCAACTGAGCTTGACGGTGTATAAATATACCATTCAGCATCCTAGATAATTCTTGCCCTAAGTTAATCGGGGAAACACTTAGCAGGCAACGAGATTTTTCTATAGAAGGCTGTTGGCAGGGAGACGCGCAGCCGAGGGTTGGCTAGCATCCCGCGCAAGATCCTTCTGACAAACAAACTGTGGTGCGTGGTGTTCAGGAGCAGGCGCCAAGAGCCAGTTTGGGAAGATGTCCCTACTCTGGAAAGCACTTGGGTCTGCTCCTGATTTTAAGCGACTTCGGTGAAAGCGGAGTGCGGTGCTCTGTGTAAGCGTCTTGCTTTGCCTCCCCAGCGCATTTACTACCTGTCCCTGGAGTTCTACATGGGCCGCACCCTGCAGAACACCATGGTGAACCTGGGCCTGCAGAACGCTTGCGATGAAGCAATTTACCAGGTGAAGTCTTGGGGTGCTGGGGTCCCCCTGAGGAACTGGCCAAACTTTTCCACGTGGAGGGCTGGGTATCTATTTTTTCAGGGTTTCCTCCTAAGGATGTGTTATTTTGACTAAACAAAGTGAGGCTTGGTTCTCTGTTAGTGTTTTTCATCCCCCTAGAGAAGACCAGGGGGGGACCTTGGGGTTCCTTGAGAGCTGGAGTATGGTTTTCTCAAACCACCGTTTTCATGTAGTCGCTGTCTCTCAAAATGAGGCCCTACGATTGCAGCTGAAAAGCCCTGGCCAGCACTTTCCCTGCCAAGGGATGGGAAGGGATTTCCAGGGAGGGACCTGACACATTTCCTCTCTGAGGTATTGTGCCTTGGAGGGCAGGCTGTTTTTTTTCAGCGAGGATCCTCAAGTCCCTTTGCAAGGCATTTTCCACGTGCTGATTTGGCCTGATGTGCAAGCAGAGGCTTCCCTGTCTGTAGCCTCCGACATGTGGAGCTCATCATGGCTAGTGGCCAGCTCAGATCGGAGGTCTCGTATCCAGCATGGCTCTGTCACTGAGAGAGTTCGCCTTGGTGTTCGTGACCCCATCACGCTGTCCATGAGGCTTTCCCAGCTTGTGGTTGCAGACCACTGAAGCGCTGGGAGAGCGGTTCGGGGAGCAGCCATGGTGTCGGCCTGAGTCTCCACTGTCCCCCCCGGCACGGAGGTGAGATACTGCTGCCCTCCGCGAGGCAGCGTGTCTTGACTCCTGGAGAGCCCTTGCTGCTGGCACGCTTTGCCTTCCTCCGGCAGCAGCCCCCAGGCCAGAGAACAAATGACCCTAGAGATGCAGCAGAGGAGGCAACCACTTCCAGCCATGGAGTCCGGCCAAGGAGCTCGGCGGCAGGCTGGGCAGGATGCGGGAAGGCAGGGAGCGTAACAGCGAACGCTGCAGTAACCAGCTGCCAGTATGGTCGTGCCCTTCCTCAAGGACGGGGCGGGCTCGAGCAGAGGGGTGACACGCGTACCCAGGCAGGACTCGGCAGCCCCTTGCACGCCAACTTGGCCGTTCATCCTGTCTCCAGCAGCGACTTTGTTGGAAGGGCCTCCTGGCGTGAGGGGCTGCCAGAAGACGAGTGTTTTGTTTGTGGTCTCTAAGGAAACCTAGTTCATGGGAAAGTTTGATGATGGGCTAAATTGTTTTTCAGTTAATTGGGCTGCCCAGGGACCAGAGGCTGATGAGATGCTTTGTGGGGAGAGGAGGGTGGGGGGATGCAGAGACCCCCGTTGGTTTAATTTCCCATCACGTGGGTTGTTTTGGGATCTGTGTTTGCCCTCCTCAGAGAGCAGCCCCAGGGCATGGGCTTCGGGTGCTTACATGCTCTACTGTGGCTCTTTCCCCAATAGCTGGGTTTGGACTTGGAGGAGCTGGAAGAAATCGAAGAAGATGCTGGGCTGGGAAACGGAGGCCTGGGCCGCCTGGCAGGTAATATGGGGAGAGGGGGTCCTCTCCTCACGCAGAGCGCACGGGGACCGAGGGTGGCCTGGCTGGAGGCTGTCACGGCCTCGCCACCAGCACCGCAGTGGGACAGCGTGCAGACCTCAGCCCGCATCTGCCCTTGCAGCCCTTCAGCACTGTGGTGCCCTCCTGCCTGCTCCTGGCTGGCCAGAAATGAGCCCCCTCCCCAGTGAGAGCATCCAGGAGATGGAGTTGTGTAGTCTGCAGCACAGCAGGCAGGGCTGCGGCTGAAAGGGGCTGTCTGGAGCCTTTCTTCACACCTCCCTGTGAAACCTCTCACTTTTCGGAGGCACGTAGGCAGATTGTTGGCTGCTATTTCAGTCTGCCTGTCCCCACGGGACTGCTGAAGATGAGAGCTCCCCAACGTGGAGGAGATGCCAGGGCTGGTCTTTACCAGAGTTGCCCCGGCCTGAGGGCTGGAAGGGTTTGCTTTGAAAGCAGTAATAGCAAAGTAGCTGGTGGAGCAGTGAGTTGGGGTCAGAAGCCCTGCTTTACCAGGCGGGCAGGTTTAGAGCAAGGCGTGAGCACCTTGGGCAAGTTTAGAAGATCCCTCTGCAACAAGGCTGGATTTGGAGTTTTGGTGGCCTGTCCTTGTCACCAACAGTTTTAGGGTGTTCGTAGTGGCTCGGCAGGACGTGCATGGGGTCCTGCTGCAGGCTGTCCCTTCTGCACGTGGATTTCCTCTGAGTAATAAATGTTTCCAGCGGCATTGGTTGTGGCAGCTCCTCACCCCCGTGCACAGCACGCTGTAGAAGGTGCAGTGAGCGAGGGGTGAGGTTCCTTGCAGTGTGACCATGCTCTGCTCTTCCAGCTTGCTTCCTGGACTCCATGGCCACGCTGGGGCTGGCAGCGTACGGTTACGGCATCCGCTACGAGTTCGGTATCTTCAATCAGAAGATTGTCGACGGCTGGCAGGTACATTGGCAAACTCAAGTCACCCTTTCTGCACTGGCTGCCTCTGCCTGTGGACAAGGCCTGGCCACACAAACAGCACGGCGGTGCCTTGGGCTGTTGATAAACTGGGCGTTTGAGCCCATCACCTGGTGCCAAATGGGCTGTCACAGCTTGTGCCGACCCTCGGGCTCTGACCGCCTGAGCAAAGAGAAATTGTGAGGGCAGTGGGGTGCGTGTGTGGCAGGCGCTCACCCAGGGACACATGCAAGCTCATCCATGCCAGTGACCAACCCAGTAAGATGGTGCTGGAGCTGAACCCACAGGGCACAGCTGGGACCAGAGGTCTCCCTGCCTGGGGCTCCACGGCACAGCTGTAACAACCCAAGAGTCCCATCCATCCTGGCAGTGAGTGGGCAAGGAGTCAGGCTAAGGATGGAGATGTGGCTAAATGCCTCATGAAGGTGTCTGGTGGAGGATGAACTTGAACATGATGGAACACATGCAAGTGCCTGGGGTGCTGCTGCTCCTGCGGGTTCCCTGGTAGTCTGGCAGCAGGGGCTGAAACAGGAACTCTTCTGTAGCGTTAATGATTGTAATATTTTGCAAGTGAAAATAGGCTAAAAAACTGCCCCAGCTGGGAGTTTTCCCTAGTGTATGCCTGGGAATGGTTTCCATTAGGAGGCTTGCTTTGCTTCTGAGCATAAAGGACCTTTTTTCCCCTTAAAATAGCTCTCCATAAGTCAGGAAGGGTGAGAGGTTTGAAGGTTGTTTTTTCCTCCTTCCCCACAAAGAAGCTGCAATGCTAAGCCCTATAAATGGTGAAAACGGGGAAAAAAGCATCCACTGTAATTGGCTTGGTATTACTTAAAAAAGAACAGAGGTGGTGGCAATGCTGGGTTGTGGCTCAGACCTGCCCCCCTCCTGGCAGAGAAGTGCCTGCAGGGACAGAGCATCTCTCCAAGTGCCTCAGCCCCTCTGGTTTCTGGTGCACATCAGCCTTGGTGGCTCTGCTGAATTCACTTCACTCCCGTTGGTGCTGTTATGAGCAGAGAGGAGAAATCCTTTCTGGCAGAGGGCAGAGCAGTTAGCAAGACCTGGGTTACAGGGGGTGGTTTCTGGCCAGGAACAGCACCAATGGGCTTCTAGGGAACCACATCCTACATGTCCTACTATCATGGTCAAACTGCATGTAAAGCCCTCAAGAGAGACAGTGCAGGGGTCTGTGCAGTTTGGATGGTTTAAACTGCTACAGCAGTGCGAAGTCCGTAGAGGCTTTGTAGTAGTCATCCATGTAGTCATCACACAGAATCACCAGGGTTGGAAGGGACTTCTGGAGATCATCTAGTCCAGCCCCCCTGCCAGAGCAGATTCACCTAGAGCAGGTTGCACAGGATGGCATCCAGGCGGGTTTTGAATGTCTCCATCCATGATGATGGATGTAGTCCATCATCACGTAGTAGTTGATGTAGTCATCCATGCTTCGGAGAGCCTAGTTTAGCCGTCACTTGGAGACAAGCCGTTGCTTGAACCCCATTTGCCTCTTGCAGGTGGAGGAGGCCGATGACTGGCTACGCTATGGCAATCCCTGGGAGAAAGCCCGCCCAGAGTACATGCTCCCCGTGCACTTCTACGGCCGTGTGGATCACACCCCCGAGGGTGTGAAGTGGATTGACACCCAGGTACTAACATCTCTCTCAGTGCTGGACTGGGGAAGGATGGGCCAGGGTAGTGTGGAGGGGGAGAGTCTGTCCCCCGGCTGGCCGAGGTCGTCAGACTTTGCTTCTCTCCCAGTCTGGCAAAACTCTCTCTGCTACCCTTGCAATTAAGAAGGTGACGTCGTTGTCTATGGCTGCAGCAGGATTTGAGGAAAAAGAGGGATGATATTCAGTCACAGCTGTAACTTCAGATCAGCTGAGGCTTTCTTCTCTACTCATCTCCAGGGTGAAGCCCCACAGTCTTGCATGGATTTGTGTCTGAGGAGGACTCTATCCCTGGCAGCGGTGCTAGTCTCCTTCCGCACTGCTCGTGGCTACCACTCACTCAAACCCAGTGGTTTTGCAGGTGGTTCTGGTGCTGCTGCTGTGGGTGGAGACTCATCTCGTGGGGTGACCATGGAGCAATTCTGTGGGTGTTTTAACTCCCATGATCACAGCAAGTTTCTCTTTCACAGACCTGCCTGATGGGTAGAGTGCTGTCAGGGGAGGTTGGAGGCATGGTTTCAAGTCTCCAATCTGCCTGAAGGCCTTGTTTTGTGTCATTGTGGAGAGCAAACACTTCTTCAGCCTCCCACAGCTGGGGAGGTAATGCTGTGCTTCAGGACCATGTGCCTGCTCAGAGCACAGGCCGCTTCGTTGTAAATGCATTCCAGTCTTACAGCTGAGGAAGGCAAGCTTTAAAGAGGCACAGATTTATTAAGAGGATTGAAGATCTTTCAGCCTCTCCTGTCTAAGCACTGCCCAGGATGGAAGAAGGAAGGGCTATGAATTTCTCTGGGATTCAGGGGCATGACCTAGCCTTGTTCCCATGATGTTGAAGGGTCTCTCAGGCTGATGAACTAGCTCTATCCATCCGAGGAGCGTGCAGTCACAAAGCCAAGCCATTCTCTTCAGTGCCAAGAGCTGAAGCTCAGTTGCAGAGTCACCTGGGCCCAGTCAGAGGAGAAATAAACCAGGTCCTTTTTGGGGGACTCTGGTTGTCGAAGGCTGTGCAATGACCTAGGCCATTCCCAGGACAGACACAGTGCAGGGGTTCAACACCACAGCCTTGTGAACAGCACGGAGGCACCGTGCCAGAGCTCTCTGGGGAAGCAGACATCCCCCTGGGGACCGAGTCCCATTGCCTTTCGATGTGCTTCTCTTCTGACCCCGGCCCTAGTCCGGGGTTTCGGGGATCCCAAGCAGTGCAGTGGAAACACTGCTTCTTATGAGGAGGTGAATTTTCAGATAGTGCCGTTAAGGGAACAAGTTGGAATGGCTCAAAAAAAGCCAAAGCAGCAGTCTCCAAATATAGCATCACTCAGTTCACGTGATGTGTGCCCCAGTCCCGTGGTTCAGGCAGGGCAGGCTTTCTGCCTGCTTCCATGTTCGGAGCTGGTAATAGCAGCTTTGAGAGCCTGAGCTCTTGCTGATTCTCCCCAGAGGGGAGGTGTTGCTGACGCCAGCACGAAGAGGCTGTTCAGGGCCAACATGCTGATCTGCCTGGGTTTTCCCTGCCTTGTGAGCACAGCTCCTTCAGTTCTCTGCGGCCTCTCACATCTTTGCTTGGGGACAGCCTCTGGCTGCCGGGCTGTCATGCCGGTACACACTGACTTGTTCAGGAGGATGCTGGCTCCTTTTGCCAGTGTCAGAGAGACGGCCCGGGCTCCGTGCTGCAGGATCAGGGCCTTGCTCTGCAAGCACTGTTCAGCTCTGCTGGCATAAGCCCTCAGCCTCTTGGTTCCAGGCTGAGGTTGGGTTGCCTTGCCTTGCTGCTCGGCATGTCTGGAGGCACGCAGATGTTGGCACAGCAGTGAGCTGGAGCACACAAACTTGGAAGCACAGGCATGCCATGCCTGGCTAGTGTAATCCGAGCTGGGAGTTCCAGTGTTACTCCCTGTAGCTGTGTGTGCAGCATCCTGATGCTTAAGCATCATCCGTAGACTGCACTAATGGTTTTGCACTCACTTTCAGTTTGGGTGCTGGAGATCTCAGTGGATTTACCCAGACAGGTTCAACAAACCTTGACCGTTGGGTGAATCGCTCTGGGAACGATGCTGTGGTGGTAGGGTTTGGTCCTGGCAGGCTGCAGAAGGTTAACAGGCAGGATTCAGGCTGTGGAGTTTATCCCAGATGGAAACACAAAGGTCCCAGCTGCCCTGGCCCTACCCCAGCAGACGGAATCGCAGTGGCCAGCTGGGGATGCTTGCAGTGCTCTGGTGAATAACAAATAGGTATGCAGCTGGTATAGGAAGGTCAGCAGGTTGGTTGCATCTCTCTCTCTTACATTTCATTGATGGGCTTGTAATTCCAGTTTGTCAGTAAAGCTCCAAGCAGCTCTGCCTCTCCTATTAATGTTTTGCCAGTGGGTGCTGGAAGTGCCCATGATAGCAGGGAAGTCTGTGAAGCTCAGCAGGTGTGTTTTGTTTTAGTGAGGTGAGATCTTTACCGCAGCCAGGAGTTGTCTGTGTCCTCTGGATTCTTCCTGTAGAGGTTTCAGCCACTTTGCCACCTTCTCTGAGGCCACCGTACTGCTAATCAAAGGGGAATACTGTCCTTTTGCAGGTTGTCCTTGCTATGCCTTATGACACGCCAGTGCCAGGATACAAGAACAACACTGTGAACACCATGAGGCTGTGGTCTGCAAAAGCACCCAATGACTTCAACCTCCAAGAGTGTAAGTGCTACCCCTCCACTGCCTCACTTCTGGCCAGGCTGGGACATGGTTGTTCCTGTGTGCATAGCACCTGGCACAGCACTCCCCGTCTGCCCCGCTTTATCCATCCCTCCTGGCTGCTTCCAAAACACAGCGCTGTGTGTGCGTCCGTGGATCACGCTATCTCAAACCACTTCCAGAGCCCTCATGCACCAGGACGCCCATCCGTCCTCCTTCCATCCCCATCAGGCTTATCATGCTCTCAAAACCAGCCCTGTGCCTTCCCCAAGTGATAGACCGCCTGCCACTGAGTTTCCCACATCACCAAATGAGCTGCAAACCCATATTTGCCATGGAGGGTCATTTCTGTGCAGCATCATCCCTTAGTGCTGAAGGAAAAGAGCAGCACAGCCCATCTTACTGTTGGTTTCCTTTGGGTCTATGTGGGACCTCTTTAGGGCATTTTTCAGGCTCTAATTGTAGTGCTGAAGAGCAGATACAAGGCAACTAACATACCAAATATCAGTGCTACTGATTTGATTTATTATTTCATACTGGCGAGTGCAGAGATGTGTGTGTCCAAGCAGGCCTGCCAGAAGAACTTGTGTGGGACGAGGGGTGATGGCTCTCAGGTCCTTATAATGTTTCCTCAATTCCTGATTGGCAGCTGCGAGCTGGGTTTCGGATGAACCTTTTGAACCCTTTAGGAATTGAGTGTGATTGCCGTCTTTGTGCTTTTTTGCTCTGCCCCATTTCTCCTCAGTCCTTAAGCAAGATGCCTGGTCACTCGCTTCCTTTGTTTGCCCTCTCTGGCTGCTGTCTCCAGTTTCTTGTCTGTCCTTCCTGATATACGTGTCTTGAGAAACTACATGGAGATGTGCCTTTCTCTTATCCCATCTCCTCCTGTCTCTATGGTGGCTTTCATACATGTACGTTCCCATTCGTATTTCATCAATACCAGCCTGAATGTTCCTGTTACAAATCTCTCTATGAGAGAAGAAGGAAAAGCAGAGTGTCAGGGTCCTGCCCGAATCTCTGCAGCTGCTGCAGTGCTGTGTGTATTTCTCTCTCGCTGCAGTCAATGTGGGTGACTACATCGAGGCGGTGTTGGATAGAAACCTGGCAGAAAACATATCCAGAGTCCTGTACCCAAATGACAACGTGAGTTACTCTCTTGCCTCTCTTTCCGGCTGCTCGGGATCATCCTCTCTGTAGTTGTATCACCTCGTTTGCAAGCACTGGAAGGTCATGGCCACCTGGTGTTTATTGTTCTGGTTTGAGGATTTTTAGTACAATAGGTTGGGCCCGTAATTCTCAGCGAACAGACACAGCTCTGCTGGCTTCAGAGGGTCTCTGCTGACTGATGGCAGCTGAGAGTCTGGTGCATAATGTATAGCTGCTGCGTTCCCTCCTGCAAGGAGAGGAAGACATGCAACTCCTTCAAATTCAAGGCAGTTGCCAATTTACATAGTTTACCCCTTGCAAAAGTAAGTTGTCATTTCAGAGGTGGCCATGAGGGGGCGACTCATTTCCAGCCCCAGTTCAAGGGATTTCTCCCTGCAGAGACTGTCCCAGGCCGTGCACTCACAGTGCACCGGATCCAAAAGGGAAGAGCCCTCGCTATCTAGTCGTGGATTAGCATCTGTGCTGGAAAAGCTCATCTCCTGCACTTTACCTCCACCTTCTCATTCCTGCTGGTGTTTTAAAATAGACCAGTGTGATGTGCAGTGTGCATGGGAGGCAGCTGGTGTGTCCAGAGACGCTGGCTCCTGGCTGTTGCAGGGAGTCCAGAATCTTTGGTCCAAAAATCCTGCAAAGGCTCTTGCAGTGAGGGAGGGAGCTGCGCTTGCTCTGTAGGAGTAGCATGGATGTGGCAGGTTCTGTTGCCCTCCTCAGCTGTTTGGGATGCTGAGGCCCTTGTCAGTCCTTACAGCTGCTGCCCCATCAGATGCGCTATGAGAAACATCTGCATTTGCCCTGGTGAGGTGCTGAACCTGCGAGGCCTGTTGGGAAGCCCATCAGTGTGGATAGGAGCATCTCCAGGGCTTTGGCTGTCAGCTGCGGACGGGAGCTGCAGCACTGATGGCTGTGATTCCCCCACTTGCAGTTCTTTGAAGGCAAGGAGCTGCGGCTGAAACAGGAGTACTTTGTGGTGGCTGCTACTCTCCAAGACATCATCCGCCGCTTTAAGTCCTCCAAATTTGGCTGTCGAGACCCTGTGAGAACATGCTTTGAAACCTTCCCAGACAAGGTGAGTTTGTGGGCAGAGAGGGTCCAGGGGTGTTTCAGCCAGACCTGCCTGTCATGAGGGAGAGCAGGATGCTCAGGACCAGGTGGGGGCATGTATACAAAGACCTTCGCAATTTGGGTTGGAAAACAGGTGATGTCTGGGTCTGTTTTCCCAGGGAAAAATTTGCAATTTGGAGCAAAACTTGCGAAGGTTGAATGGCTCTGTTACTGGGAGCTCTTTCTGGGATGTGTGCCATGAGCAGAGGCTTGGGGCTGACCCTCACCCTAGCCGCATGCATGCAGGATACTGTCCCAATCCTGCCACTGCCAGATCTGAGCCCAGCAACTCTGTGTTGCAGGTGGCTATTCAGCTAAACGACACCCACCCTGCCCTGTCCATCCCAGAGCTCATGCGGATCCTGGTGGATGTGGAGAAAGTGGATTGGGACAAGGTAAGCTGACCTGGGAGGTCCATGCTGAACCTTGCAGGGGAAAGAGCTGCTGTCCTGTCCTCACACGGGGTTTTCTTTCTCCTCCTGTCCTGGGCAAGCGTGCATTAACCTGCTGTCTGTAACGCAGGCCTGGGAGATCACAAAACGGACCTGTGCCTACACCAACCACACCGTGCTGCCTGAAGCCCTGGAGCGCTGGCCGGTCTCCATGTTTGAAAAGCTGCTGCCACGTCACCTAGAGATCATTTACGCCCTCAACCAAATGCATCTGGACGTAAGGGACTGGGCTGCTGACGGGCTGTGGGAACTCTAGGGGTCTTGATCTGGCTGCCTTTAGGATGGGAATGTTCCTAGGCCCTGCGGCTGAGTCACTAATGTCCCCCTCTCTGCCTGCCTGCAGCGAGTGGCAGCTCTCTACCCAGGGGACATTGACCGTCTCCGGAGGATGTCGGTGATCGAGGAAGGAGACTGCAAACGTATTAACATGGCACACCTATGTGTGATTGGCTCCCATGCGGTCAATGGCGTGGCCCGCATCCACTCTGACATCGTGAAGAACTCAGTGTAAGTTGAGGGACACCCAGGGCACGCACCCTCTCCACTCACCGGGCTTTGCCTGCAAGCCTGGGGGGCTAGTTGGAAGGATCAGGTGTCAAGGTCTGCTTTGGTTGCCCTTCTGGGCCTGGCAGGCTAGGGAGACCGATTCGCGTGTGAAACCCTTGGCATTACGGCTGAGGAAAGGGATGAGAGGCAGCATAGAGGTCACGGTTGTTACAAGGTCTGTAGAGACTGCCCTGAGTTGGGAGCACTTATAGTGGGGGACCAGCTGGAGCTCTGGGTGGTGGTGGGTGGTTCAGAGCTCCCTGGTGTTCCAGGTTCAAGGATTTCTATGAGCTGGAGCCAGAGAAGTTTCAGAACAAGACAAATGGGATCACACCGAGGCGCTGGCTCCTGCTGTGCAACCCGGGACTGGCTGACGTTATTGCTGAGGTGAGTCGCAAGCGTCTGGCATGAGGGGCTGAGCCTGATCACCTCTTCATCTGGGCTGATCAGACCTGAGGCTAACGCCTGGCAGGTGTGAGTGAGGACAGCCTGGGAGGACCACGCCTGGTGCACATGTAGGTGTGAGATTGGCCGGGCTTTAGCACCGGTGATGAAGAGTTGGCCAAAATAGTCGCAGAAATACAGATCTGGTTCCCTGCCCTCACAGTGGCTACACACCACCTGTCAGGCACTACCACGGTGTGTGAAATGGGGTGTCTGCAAAAGCGTTCAGCTTCACAGGCACAAAGGAGCTCCTGCCCCAGTTCTGTCTCCTTTGTTTACCAGGCCCTTTAGCACAGGTTTTTGCTTCACAGTGCGACATGCCATAGCTGAATAATGTCCTGCAATTAAATGTATCTTTATGTCCTGCCCGTCAGTTTCTCCAGCTGCCAGGAAGCCCTGGTACATGTGCACACACATCCTCCCTCTAAAGCTCTTTGAGAGAGTTTGGGCTTTTGCAAGTGCCCTGTTTCCCCTGTACCTTTGAGTTCCCTGGTGACGCAGAGAAGTAACCTTGCCATGAGAAACTGTGCCCCTTTTCCTGGCCAGAGTACCTCTTCCAGTTCCCAGTTGGACTGTGGTATCTCTGTTGGGGAAGCGCACTTGTGGACTGGGTGAGGTGTCTCACGGGTGGGACGTCCCTCTCTTGGTTTGTTCTTTTAGAAAATCGGGGAAGACTTTATCACAGATCTGAGCCAGCTGAAGAAGCTACTGGATTTCATCAATAATGAGACTTTTATCAGGGACGTGGCGAAAGTCAAACAGGTAATGTGCAGTGGAGGTGGGGTGGGAGCAAAGAAGGCTAAAGGCACCATACTCCCAGGAACAGGGAATGCTCACTTCTGCTGTGAGGCCTGGGAACCCATGCCTGTTCCTCATCAGATTTTCTTGCCAGGAGAACAAGCTGAAGTTTGCAGCCTACTTGGAGGAGCAGTACAAGGTCAAGATCAACCCTTCATCCATGTTCGATGTTCAGGTCAAGCGAATCCATGAATACAAGCGGCAACTGCTGAACTGCCTGCATGCTATCACCCTCTACAACCGTAAGTCCTGCCTGGGCTGGTAGGCAAGGGGTGTCCCCCCAGCCTCTCACTGCCAGGGTTCCCATGTAAGAGTATGCCAGCTGGTGGCCAAGGACTCCTGAGGCTAGGTCTGCCCTCCTGTCGTGAGGGGCTTCTCTCCAGGAGGGAAGATGAAGTGTCTGAAGGGTCATACAGAGCTCTGAGGAAAAGCTCACAGCCCACATCTCCAGCCCAGCTGGGTCCCAGGGCCCAGGTAACCCCCCCACACCTGAACTGCAGGTGTTAGGACTGACCTGGTGGAAGTTAAAACCCCACTCCCCAGCGTATGCTTCGGGCCCCTGCCCATTCCTGAAGGGAGGCTCATTGGACCTCTGCATTGTGCTGGCTTGAGAGGTTCTCTGAAGACTTTGCAGCCCATTTTCACCCAGCACAGCTCCAGCAGATGTCTGGTGGGCTTCAGAGTCCTGCAAGTTTGCTGGGTGCACATGACGTGGGCTGGGATCCCAGCCCACCTCTGATGCATGCAATAAACTCCGTCCAGTTTATCTTCACTTTGTGTTATGCTCTGCTCTTTCAGGCATCAGAAGCGATCCATCCAAATCCTTTGTGCCCAGGACTATTATGATCGGAGGAAAGGTAGCGTGTATTCCAGACTTGGTGCATGCATGGCTCAGTGGGGGTGCGGGGAAGGTGCTGTCCCCTTTCTGTGGCTTTGCCGGGCCCACTGTAGGTTAGCCAGCATGTGTCTGCTGGCGGGCTCTTCAGGGAACATCTTCATGGACTAATCAGACTGAACAAGGCCCCATCACTTCCCCTGTGGCTCAGGACTCCTCCCAGTAGGGTGGTTTTGCTGATCCATGTGAACAGCAGAGATGAGGCCCAGATTCTCCCCATGGTGAGGACCTGCACTGGCATCTCTCATGCTCTCCTTTCCTTAAAAGCCTTCACCATTTCTGGACTGCTCTTCTTCAGGCGGCCCCTGGCTACCACATGGCCAAGATGATCATCAAACTCATCACGTCCATTGGTGAGGTCATCAACAACGATCCTTATGTGGGGGACAGGCTCAAGGTCATCTTCCTGGAGAACTACCGGGTATCCTTGGCTGAGAAGGGTATGTCTGGTTTTTTGTAATCTCACATCAGGAGCTGGGCATGTCCCAGCTGAGCCCAGAAGCTGGCTGGCCTGCGAGGCTGTCATGGCAGGTCACCTGGCTCTCGCTGAGGAAGGGCCTGAGGGCTCCACTCAGGGCAGGAGGCCAGCCTCATGCAGGAGTGACAGCAGCTGCATGGGGCTGCAGCAGGGCTGAGCTCGGCTCTGGCCCCAGAGCTGCGCTGTTTGGGCTGAGGATGAGGTCAGCAGGGCCACTAGCAGATGCCCAGGGTTGTGTTTTGGTGTCCTGGGCCCAGATTGTGGGGAGCTGCAGTGTGCCAAGGATTAACTCCTACCTCTCTTGCACCCGCAGTGATCCCAGCGGCGGATCTCTCCCAGCAGATCTCCACAGCTGGCACGGAGGCCTCGGGTACTGGCAACATGAAGTTCATGGTGAACGGGGCTCTCACCATTGGTACCATGGATGGGGCCAATGTGGAGATGGCTGAGGAGGCAGGCGAAGAAAACCTCTTCATCTTTGGCATGCGGGTGGAGGACGTGGAGGCCCTGGATCGCCAAGGGTTGGTGCTGGGGAGAGCCCTACGTGTGCAGGGGCTTGTCAGATGGGGATGCAGGTCCCAGCTCTGGCAGGGAGAGCCATGATCTCTGGGAGGGACACCCTCCTCCCTGGGCAGCTCTAGAGCAGGAAAAAGCTGGGGGCTGGAGGCATCCTTCGCCCTGGGCTGGTCAGTGGATGGTCCATCAAGAATGCAGCCCAGGCAGCTCACCTAGAGCACAGTGGCTATGAATGGGAGGTGAGCCTGGGCACAAAGTGTTTCAGGCACCGCAGCTGGTCTCGGAGCCACTAGCAGGGTTCTGTGATGGGGACAGTCCCAGGAACAAGGCCCCTCACTTAGGAGCCATACAACATCCTTGCCTGCTCTTCCTGCCCCAGACATGTCAGGTCCTGCTCTGCGGGTGCTGGGCCCCAGGGGAGAGCATCAGTCCCTACAGCCTGTCTCTGCTGGGTGCAGGTACAACGCCCGGGAGTACTACGAGCGGCTGCCAGAGCTGCGGCAGGCTATCGACCAGATCAGCAGTGGGTTTTTCTCCCCTCGAGACCCTGGTTGCTTCAGGGATGTTGTCAACATGCTCATGTACCATGACAGGTGAGTCCTGGCAAGCATCCCCTTTGGTGGGCTGCACTCAGCCTGCCCAGACCTTCCCAGCTGGCCTGGGTCCCCGCGTGCAGGGGCTGAGCCCTGCCTGCCCACAGGAGGACGTCTGTGCTGCCCTGTCCTGCCAGGCTGGGACCCTGCAGCAGGCACACCTTAGCCTTACTCTGCTTTGGGTTTCAGGTTTAAGGTGTTTGCCGACTACGAGGCCTACATTAAATGCCAAGGCCAAGTGGACCAGCTGTTCATGGTAAGAGCTGCCCACTATCGAGGGGGAGAGATGGGGTTCTTGGCCATGGCAGTGTAGCGGGGAGATGGGGGGAGCTGGGATGAACGTGCCCCTGTGGAGCCCTTCTTACAGACACCACGTGGTGTGGGCATGAAGCAGGGTGAGGCAGGTTTTGCCGCTTTGGCAGCCTCACACCACAGTGTTTAAACCAGCCAAGTGTGCATCGCCGGTGCCCTGCAAGGCTGCAAGCCAGGACACAGCTGGGTGAGGGACTGACTGCTGACATTGCCTCTCCTCTTCCCAGGACCCCCGGGAGTGGACTAAGAAAGTCATCAGGAACATTGCATGCTCGGGCAAGTTCTCCAGTGACAGGACCATCATGGAGTACGCCCGGGAGATCTGGGGTGTGGAGCCATCTGCCACAAAAATCCCCCCGCCCAACCTCCCCCGGGATTGATGCAAGCACAGAGGGAAGGAAGGAGGGATGGGTTGCCAGCCCAGGAGGCCTCACCTACATTTCACCACCAGTCAGATGGGCTCGGCTCTGCAGGAACAAGGCTTTTCCCTCAGGAGGGTAGAAAGATGCTCTGAGAAGGAGCCCTGACTGAGGAACAGGAGCTGGGGGAGAGGAGAAAGGACCCTGTATTTTTACCCATGTATCCAGCCTGCATGTGCTGCATAGTGCTTTTAGTGAGATGACCACGGATAAGTCTTCCACAGCTGTGCTCCATGCTTAACAAGGGCTTTCCAACTAAATCCTCCCCTCTCCCCTTGCATGCAGCCTGGCCTGGCCTCCTTGACCCTGCCCTATGAGCAGGTGTAGCCAACACAGAGTGTGTCTTGCATCCTCTTCCAGTGGGTGTGCCAGCGCCAAAGCCGGGGAGGGAGAGGCCACTGTCTGTCCCTCTGGTTACCCCTTTCCCCAGTAACACCTAGGGAAGGTGGAGCTGGTTGTTAAAGCAGCTGGCCCCAGTGCTGGGGCCAATGTCAAATGCTATGTGCTACAAGGAGGAGAGAGCACCTGGGATCAGTGACTTCCTTGCCACAGAGCTTGCTGTAGCCTCGTCCCACACCTCTTTGTTAACTAAAAGCCCAGTAACCAAGCCACTCCAGGGATTTTTAGCTTCCATGTCTGCATAGAGAGGGTTGTACCCACCACTGCCAGCTGGGTAGGCCCCAAGCAGGCTCTTCAGGCACAGCTGTATGCTGGGTGCTACCCAGGGGGTGAATGTGTATCACATCTGTTGTGTCCCTCCAGAGCTGGGTCACGCTCTTCGTGTGTCCCTCCTGGTGCTGGGGTCGGAGTTAACACCCGTAGTGCTGTGTAGTGCACCAGTACTCCCCTGTGTGACACCAACTCATTAAAACCACCAGAACACCTGCTGGTTTGACTTTGGGCTGACTTGTGACTACTCCACACCTGCGGGTTCAGGTTGCTACAAGTTCAGACCACAACACCTGAAGCCATGCTGGCCTTCCACAGCTGTGGCTTCATGGGATGTGGTCCCCTGCAGTTGGCACAGTGCTGGGGTGCTGGCACCATCATGGCAGCAACATGCCCATGGCAGAAAGGTCAGTCTTGCCAGTGCACGGTGTGCACTGGAGGGAGCTGGTACCAGAGGCTGCACTGGGCTAGCTAGGGCCAACTCTATTTACGTGCCCCCCGGTGTGTTGACTATATGCACTGGGGTGGGGGTTACAGTGCTGGGTTTGCCCTGCAAATGGCATACAGGGCTCCTGCACCAGAAGTCCCACAGGCAGCTCCTGTTTCCCCATGCCCAGTAGGGAAGCTGAGCCTCAGCTGCAGCCGGACTACAGGCACACATCCCCTGGGCTCCAGGAAAGCCACTCACCCAGAGCTGGCAGCAGCCACAAAGACTTGCCCAGTCCCAGCTGCAAGCTCATCTCCCATGCACAACCCTGCTGCAGCCCTGCCACACACCCAGCTGACCTGCCCAACTGGGGAAAAAGTCCCAAAAACTGCCAGGTAAAACAGGTAAAGCTGAAATGATCAGCAGTCAATGCCTTTATTAAAACTACACCACTTTTAGATAAACATTTCAGTTTAAATTTCCAAGCGTATCAATGGCCTACTAACTGGAATGGCGGTGCTGGGATCACCAACACCAGCGGTTCACGTGCTGGACCCTCAGCTCTCACTCAGGAGGAAGGCAGCCAGCCAGCCTCCAGCTCAGGCTGCGCTTTGCCCCAAGCCAGCTGCCGGCAGCAGCATTAGCTGGAATGTGCACGTCACTCTCCAGAGCCAAGTAAGTGTTTCTCTTCTGTCAGTGCAATAAATACAAGTGCATCAAACGTAATTTAAGTGGCACAGTTAGCTTGTGAGTATCATGGGTCAGAAACTTCAGGGACAACCACGCTATAGCAGAAGAATCTCGGTACAAGAACAAGCTACTGTCTGCTTTGCAACTAGCGTGAGCCTGCAGATATAACTTGGATGCATGCTGAGCAGTTTATACTATGCTGTACACCCCTGAACAGACCCTTCAGGCAGCACAATTCACTCTGAGCACTAGTGACTAAACCTACAGGACCTGCTATTGTCTACACAGACTGACGGGGCAGGGCCAGACCTCCAGCCAGGCACCACAGTCAGCATATTACCCTTTCTCTTCTCAGTGCAGAGCTCGTCAGTGGCACAAAACAGCCCCTGTTCTAGCCCCAAGCAGGGCAAGGGCATCCCCAGAATCTCTCCCCATGGGAGAGGCTCATTCCCACTTCTACCTCCTGGACAACATGCTCCAACCGTGGCTGTGAGATGGGCTGAGAAGTGCTACTGGAAGTGCCCGGGATGCCCGGAGCACAGAAGGGAGGTGGAGGGAGAGATGGGGGGGGACGGGGACACCCCAGACCATTATTTTTGCATGAAGAACTGCATACCACTGCCTGCTTTTAACTACAGAGGAACAGTGTGGCCACCAGGAACAGGAAAACCTGACCTAAGGAGTTAAAAGGTAGATGAAGGAAAAAAACCTGCCCTTCCCACCCAAAGGAAGTGCATGTCTGGGTGTGTACAGGGAGAATGGAAGACATCCATTCCCACATCCCGGGCCCACATTGTTCATGGAAGGGGGAGATCAAGCAAAAAAGTAATCTTGCGCTTTCTGGCTTAAACTCCCAAGTTTGTAATTTATCTACATAAGTCACTTCAGTCTTAATAGGAAGTGCATGTGAAGAACGGGAGGAGCTCCACAGAGGATAGCTGGGATGGGAGCAAAAATGACGTTCAGAAGGAAAAGGGTATAGAAAAGATAAAAGGGCACTAACCTTTTCCATTAAATATATGTTTGAAAAAGGAAGAACAAAAAAATCTCGTTTTATTTCCAAATGTGTGCAATTAGCCAAACACTTGCAACACATTGTGAGTGAACAGGTAAATAAAAATACCTCTCACCACCTAGATCTTCAATGTAATTGTAATTACAGCCACTTAGCGATAAGGGAAGGCAAAACATGTATTTCCTAGAAAAAGAACACCTCAAACTCAAGCAAGACACCTGTGGTATGGAGACACTGCAAAAGCCATTTGCTTACAAATGAGTCTCTACGTGATCCAAAAACAGCAGCAGTGTTTAAAAGTGAAAGAAACACCCTTGGTCATGACACACGTGTCCTCGGAATGTCTGTCCTCAGTGATACAATGCTGGATTGGCCAGGCTTTGTTGTGCTTACATTTTTCACGGTTTGGTACTGGCTCCTGGTCCATTTTCACCCCTCTGTCCATGTCAAAAAAGAAGCCAGCAACTTCTTTCTTCTACTGTCACAGATGCTGATGCCGGGAGCTGGAGTTGCCAAGGGTACACATCAGGACCAGAGTGGGAATCCCTGACCTCCTCTAGTGCCAGGGATGGAAGAATGGCAGACTGACCCACAGGGAGGGGGGAAGAAAAGGAGAGAGAGGAAGGAACAAAAGGAAAACCTCTGTGCTGCTAAGCAGCCAATCTTCAGTGATGATGCTCATGTTCAGATTTTCCCAGGAATTCCCTAAGAAAGGAAACAACACAGCAGTGAGACTCAGCTCTCCAACACTCTGGTACATGCTGCGGCCTGCAGGTCTTCCCATTCCCCTGGCAAACACTAGGGCTTGAGCATTTGCATCTACCGGGAACAGCACTGAGCTTTGCTCTCACCCATCAGTGGCTCCCACTAGAAGAGGCAAACAGAAGTAGCTGCTCTGCAAACAACAACTCCAGAGCATCCAGCTCACAGCAGAGAGAAGTCAGAGAGGAAAACTGCTGCCAGCTTTCTGTGGATCACCTTCTCAAAACCTGCTTTGCAGGGAGGTGGAGAGCTCTGACTTTATGTTAAGCCAGCCCCAGTATCTTACCCACTCTGGAGACCAAAGGGGTTTTCAGAGGAGTTGTCCAATACGGGTGCCTGTTACACATCTCTCTTGCTCCTGGGTGCATGTCACAGTGTGGCCCAAAGCCCCAAGCACCAGCCTACCCCCCGACCCCCGCAAGCCAGAGGAGACCCCGGTTAGCAGGGCCGTTACCGCAGTATTCGAGGTAGCTCTGGACTCCTGTAGATGTACTTGTGCCGGTAGCCAAGGTCTGTGTGGAACGGAACAAACTGCACCTTGTAGTCTCGGAAACTCCGTGATGTCGCAGCAATGTTGTAAAGCTGAGTCCAAGGGGAGGCAGGTGAGGGACATGTGTCACTCCAAACCAGCCACCCCTGCCAAACCAGCACCCCTCTCAGGGGTAGGTTATGGGCCCTGGCTTGACTAGCTTTGCTAGCTCTAACTCCGTTTCACTACTGATTTGCCACATCCAACACCACAGGATTTGCAGTGCCTTTGAGCTATGCATTTCTACATACACCTTCCTACTGCTGCGTTTTTGCCTGGCTGGGATGTCATTCATAGAATCACAGAACGGTTTAGGTTGGAAGGGACCTTAAAGATCATCTAGTTCCAACCCCCCGCCGTGGGCAAGGACACCTCCCACTGGACCTGGTTGCTCAAAGCCTCATCCAGCCTGACCTTGAACACTTCCAGGAATGGGGCATCCACAACTTCCCTGGGCAACCTGTTCC
>VFFE01006369.1:10585-51020 GCA_008921705.1 Burhinus oedicnemus | reverse complement strand
AGATTTTCCCAGGAATTCCCTAAGAAAGGAAACAACACAGCAGTGAGACTCAGCTCTCCAACACTCTGGTACATGCTGCGGCCTGCAGGTCTTCCCATTCCCCTGGCAAACACTAGGGCTTGAGCACTTGCATCTACCGGGAACAGCACTGAGCTTTGCTCTCACCCATCAGTGGCTCCCACTAGAAAAGGCAAACAGAAGTAGCTGCTCTGCAAACAACAACTCCAGAGCATCCAGCTCACAGCAGAGAGAAGTCAGAGAGGAAAACTGCTCCCAGCTTTCTGTGGATCACCTTCCCAAAACCTGCTTTGCAGGGAGGTGGAGAGCTCTGACTTTATGCTAAACCAGCCCCAGTATCTCACCCACTCTGGAGACCAAAGGGGTTTTCAGAGTTGTCCAATACGGGTGCCTGTTACACATCTCTCTTGCTCCTGGGTGCATGTCACAGTGCGGCCCCAAGCACCAGCCTGCCCCCCCACCCCCGCAAGCCAGAGGAGACCCCGGTTAGCAGGGCCGTTACCGCAGTATTCGAGGTAGCTCTGGACTCCTGTAGATGTACTTGTGCCGGTAGCCAAGGTCTGTGTGGAACGGAACAAACTGCACCTTGTAGTCTCGGAAACTCCGTGATGTCGCAGCAATGTTGTAAAGCTGAGTCCAAGGGGAGGCAGGTGAGGGACACATGTCACTCCAAACCAGCCACCCCTGCCAAACCAGCACCCCTCTCAGGGGTAGGTTATGGGCCCTGGTTTGACTAGCTTTGCTAGCTCTAACTCCGATTCACTACTGATTTGCCACGTCCAACACCACAGGATTTGCAGTGCCTTTGAGCTATGCATTTCTACATACACCTTCCTACTGCTGCGTTTTTGCCTGGCTGGGATGTCATTCATAGAATCACAGAATGGTTTAGGTTGGAAGGGACCTTAAAGATCATCCAGTTCCAACCCCCCGCCGTGGGCAAGGACACCTCCCACTGGACCTGGTTGCTCAAAGCCTCATCCAGCCTGACCTTGAACACTTCCAGGAATGGGGCATCCACAACTTCCCTGGGCAACCTGTTCCAGTGTCTCACCACCCTCAGAGTGAAAAATTTCTTCCTGAGATCTGATCTAAATCTACCCTCTTGCAGTTTGAAGCCATTACCCTGCGTCCTATCGCTACATGCCCTTGTAAAAAGTCGCTCTCCAGATTTCTTGTAGGCCCCTTTCAGATACCGGCAGGCTGCTAGAAGGTCCCCCTGGAGTCTTTCCTTCTCCCAGCTGAACAACCCCAACTCTCTCAGCCTGTCCTCATAGGAGAGGTGCTCCAACTCTCTGATCATCTTCGTGGCCCTCCTCTGGACCCGCTCCAACAGGTCCATGTCCTTCTTATGCTGGGGGCCCCAGAGCTGGACACAGTATTCCAGGTGGGGTCTCACTGGAGCAGAGTAGAGGGGCAGAATCACCTCCCCCACCCTGCTGGCCACGCTTAATTCTATCGACATCAGTTCCTCCCACCAGATCAGCTTGCAGAGCCACACGCATACCTTCTTTCCTAGATGAAATGGTACCACTGGGTCATCCTCAGCATGAAGGATGAGCAGGGAACAGGAAATGTATTTCACACTGTAAAAGAGACGACAATGTCACAAAGGCTCAGAGCAATCCCATCACTCTCTAACACCAGCACACTGGGATTTTCAAGGAGACTGCAATGACAAACATGTCCTGTGGGTCGTTAACTGCAGTTTAGATCTTGAAAACACTATTAGCTGGGCACCATTCATTTGATCTACAGAAAATTTACTAGTGAAAGGCATCCTTGGAAAAGCTATTTGCTGCTTGGACCAGATAAAAACGGTTCACCCCACCGCAAAGCATCATGCCCCAAGGTCTGGTTAGGTTTCAGTACTGGAAGCCAAACTTACAAATACTCAGGCTCTTGGATGAAAGGCTCAGTGAAAACTGACAATGTTATGACATGCAGGGTGGCTTATACCAACGTGCAGCAGAAAAATCTTCCCAAACCTTCAATGTCCTAATAGTACTGTTTAACGTACATTTGAAAAGCATAAATCAAGTGGATCAAATTAGCATAGTCCTGAGTAGTCTCTGTGCTCTCTGTTGCATCTGTCCTTATTAAGAACAATTAAAAAAGAAAGAGCTCCACAGTGCAAAGCTGTGTTGCACTCAGGGTTACGAGAGTAACTGAAATCCTATCAGCAAGTATAATGCTTCAATGTAAAAAAGAGCAGAGTGGGCAATCTGATGTCTATCCTCCTTGATGCTTGCCATGGCTCACTGCAGCCACAGCTGAAACCCCAGCAAAGAAGAAACTCACTTCTCATCATTTGCAAATTTAATTCCACTTGTCGTGATGGGGTCAAGGAAGAACCAGTCAAACCCAGGGAAGTACCTGTATATCTGAGGGGAAAAATTTGCATTAGTGGCAGGCACCAGCAGGACAGTTATACAAACAGCAGTAACGGGGCAGGCCACTGCCATCCCAGTAACATCCCCTGGCTGCTGGCTGTGCTTTCTGCAGGGAGAACAGAGTCTTTCTTCCCCTCCCTACATTTACTGCCCTTTCTGATCCCAGTTTGTTTTCCTTAAGCAGGCTCCACACAGGCTCTGGTACTGCTTATTGTATTGGTGTTCCCAGGAGCTGCCTTAAGTGCAGCTCTTTACCCCTGACACTTATAAATATCACTGCTGTCCCACAAGTCATGCACTTAGCTCAGCTACATCACTTCTGAAGGTTAATTTCTAAGCATACAATTACATGCCACTAGTGTGAGAGCCACCGTGTACTTGCCACAGAAAAGGGGTGACTTCGCGCCTCCTCCCGTATGTTGGTGAATGGAGATTCCAGTATCAGGGCATCCGGGGGCGTTTCTGAAAAGCCGAAGGCAACGTGCTGAAATGCAGGGGTGCAGGTAGCCAGCAAGGTCAGGGTCTGCCTTATGACAGCAGGTGCCACCATGATGCATCACAGACAGCCTTGTCGCGACCACAAACATGCGGAAATCTGGGACGCAGCAGAACCCGGGCTGGGTGGGAAGAGCATCCACCCACCAGACTTACCTCTCTCACAAAGACGCCTCACTAGATTTGTTGCGACCCTGGAAAGAAGAACAACGAGCGCTTAATCTGGAGCAGGCCTCCTGCAAAGCACCAGGCTCTAGTCACAGTAGGTGGCAGAGGTACAACTCAACTGCTGTAACATCGGCCCCTCACACTGTTTGAGGTCTGGGCAGCCAGCCCACGATGACTTGGGTTCCCACAGGTCTCCCATACCTAACTGTTTCACATGGCATCAGGCACCTGCATTAAGGTAAGTGATCAAGTCCAAGGAACCAGCGCACCATGTAACCACTTGGAAGAACCTCCATTAAGGTGGCTCTCAGGCTCTCAGCATATCTGCAGCTGTGTGGCACAGCCTCTTACCCCTAGACCACAAGGGCTGAGCAAGAAAGAGGGGAACACATGAGTACAGGTGGAGAGGTGTTGTGTTCCAGGCAGCTGGAGCACAGGGTCCCAGGGTGACACTGCAAGGAATTTCCATAGCTGGGTGAGAAAGCAGCAAGATCTCCCCCATGCACTTCCCTTAAGGGACAGGGATATTTCCAAAGTTGCTGAATCCTCCAAGCTCAGCATATTTCAAAAACCTCAAACTCCAGGTGTGGTCACCAGGGATCTCAGCTGGGGACCATAGTCCCAGGACACTCAGATTGCAGTGCATTGGGAAATGTCACGAGCATGCTCTGACCCAGAAAGGGACCCTGAATACGGCAAAAATTTAGAGGAAGAGCCAAAGGAAAAGCCTTTGCCTTCTGTCAAACAAAGCAGGATGTTTAGTATCATAGCAATAAAGAGGTACTATCCTGAAACACCTCCCTGTCCCAGCAACACATTTTTTGGCCAGCAAGGCAAGCTGTTGTGGTCTCAAATGGTTTAATCAGCACACAGCTCAAGTCAAAAGTAACTCTCGTGTTTGCCTTCTGCTCCTCTGCAAATCAAGGGGGTAAGAGCTGCTGGCTGAACATGACCCACCTCCAGACAGCAATGGAAAGGGAAGAAGCAGGAAAGGAAAGTTAAAAACATGCAGGCAAAGGCACTTGACCCTTTGAACTTCTCTGTGCAGGCATGACCATGTAAATTTCACAGATGGCCAGCAGTGTAGTCAGGCAGGCATCTGCATGAGCACTGATGACACATGGCATGTTTAAAAGGACAGGAGAAAACATTTTGTAAGGCCAAGTCACACTCGCATGTGGCTGGTCTGAGATACTCTTTCAGAGTAGCAGAGAAGCCTGATGTTCTGCTCTGAAGGACATACAGATATAGGTTCACCACAGGAAGAAATCAGTGCAGCCCCACTTTCTCTCCCCTTGGTCAATCTGCATTGTATTATTCTAAGTGTCTTTTTTCCAGTGTAACCCTCTGGGCAATGATGGTTCAAGATCAATTCCTGCATAGTCATTGACTGTAGCCCTTCTCACTCTGTAGAGTGCAAAGGGGAAGTTACTCTGCAGCAGTTATGCCACAGACTCCAAGCCAAGACAGCCTGGGGATTACGGCAAACACCACCTTCATCCAAGGTCAGTGTTTAATGTTTTTCAGAAGCTGCTATGGCCCACTGAGATCAGGTGCTTACCCCGTGCCCAAGGAGTGTCCCCATATATAGACAGGGTTGTCTCCACTTCTTGCTTTTATCCAGTCGAAGACATGAAGGGCATCGTAGGTCATTCCCCTCTCTGATGGGCTGCCTATTGAATCGCCCCAGCCTGAAACACAAATAGTCCCTCTGAGAATCACACAAACTGGTCAGCAAAGCCAGCCAGCTCTTCCCATGCAGCCCATCTGCAAGTGCAAAGGGGCCCAGGACACAGACAGCTTCTGATTATTTCACTGTGCACCTCTACAATTTGGGGCCGAAAGCCCCGGTTGATCCGCAGTCATTTCAACAAGTTAACTGTTGGCTGCCAAGGAGTTTTTGTGGATTTAGTCAACAACAAAAACAAGAGCTGGATCACAAACACTGCCACCCTGTGTTCTTGCTCCTACCCACCTGCAACAGCCCAGTTCCCAAACCTTAGCTGCTCTCGCATGCATGTAACCAATTTGTAAGTAGAGTCTCCAACAGCATAAGAACTGGATGCTTAGGGTCAAAAACCAAGCACGTTTCACAAAGCTGTTGCAACATCAGTTTGTCCACGCTGTTCGATCAATGCCCTCAAGCGATTTTCCACCCTCCTGATTGTTTTGGCCCTATCACTATTGCAGCATGTTTACAAATCTTATGCTAAAGCAGCAAGCATCCCACATCCCTTCTGATACCTAATAAGCAGCCAGAGAAGCAGCTGTCAGCAGGACTGAAAAACAGGGCAAGCTCCTACAAATAAACCTCTCCCAGATGTCTTCTTGATAAAAATGCAACGGATTAATTTCTTTCCTGTATCTCCAGTGGCATTACACTGCAGCCATGGCTTAAATACTAAGAAGGGAAAAAAAGACCCACAGATGCCTGAGTGCTGGTGGCACAGAGCTGCAAAATGGTCATGGCTTCTGCCGAGGGTGTTACCAATTGTTAGCAAATCATTTACTCTATGTCTTATCTCACCTATCAGTTTTTAAAAGGATGTGCAAATTCAGTTCCCTGTGTGACCTCAGGAAAGTCAATTAGATCGTATCCAAAAGACTACATTCCAGGCAGGCTTACTAGTTTCCAGATGTGCACCTGGAGGATGCCTTACTGGATGCTGTGACAGCATATGTGCCTGGGTCAGCTTCTGCTCCTTAGCTCCCAAATCAACAAGCCCTGTGCGCGAGGACAGATAGGAGCCAGAGTCCATTGAGCTGGACTTTAGGAAGCAGTGCTACAAGAGGAAGGCACTGGAAAGAAATCTCTGGAAGTTCTTTGGACATGCACAAGGTAAAAAAGAAGCGATAACCACATCTAATTAGCTGGCAGCAAGTGTTTTAAAAAAACAATAGCTCCCCTGAAATCCAAAAAAAGGAGCAACTTCTTTATTGCTTCTACAGAAAGAGACATCTAAAAGTGTTTCACAATAAAAGAAGCCCACGTACCTCGATAATCAAACGTGACCACGTGGTACCCAAGGGAGCTGAGAACCTGGAGGAGAGAGAAACATGCAGAAACCCATCACAGAGACTTGCACATCAGCCATGCTCTTGCCTCAGGCCAAGGTGCAGAGATCTAATTTATAACATTATCAGCCTGACATGGTGAAGCAACAACTTACAGCTTTTCAGTGTAGCAGGCACAGAGCTTTTCAAACACTAATCATCTCAGCCAGCTGACTTTACTCCATTCATTTCCTGGACTTTGTATCAGGCTTAGATGTTGATTCTCCCTTTAATAGCTTTGCCCTTAAGATCCACAAACATCCTATGACTGTTTCCCCTACAAACACTTTCAGGTTTTCCAGTGAAACAGTACGACTGCTTCATTTATATTACTCAAATTGGCTTAAATGTTAGCATAACATACAGGAGCATGTTTTAGGTTTCAGAAGGCTTAAATGTATACATCCAAAATGTGCAATTGCTCTGTCATGAAGATTTATGATACAGCCAATGGTAACCCTAACAAAATCTGTTAAAAGCAAGTAAAGATACCAGATATCCAATATTAAATCAACTTGCTGAGAAAAAAGTGCCTTGGTAAAAACAATGCTAGCATTTCCATTGCTTGGTATGAACCTAACACCTCCATGGTAGATAAAAGTCAACACAAAGTCACAAAAAGATTAAAATGCTGTTGCTTTTATGGTATATGTATGATACATGATCAAAATAAGCAATCTTAGTATTACACTATATTCTAAATCTTCTAATGGGCAAAAGGAAATAATCTCAAATGTAAAACCAACACTTTATTTTAGTGTAATTGAAATCTTAACAGCCTGAACAATTACTGTTACTAGTTCAGATCTCATTAGTACAGAGAAAGATAAAAAGAGGACAACATAGAAAAGAGAGGTGTTCAGGTAAGTTGGCAACTCAACTCCTTTGCTGGGACGACTATGGTGGTGGTTTCTCCCACTTCCCTCTAGGATCCATCTGGGGCTAATTTTCATGCATTTTGGACATGCACTGGATGTTTCTTTCTCTTCACTGGTCTGTGGCTCCATGTTAGATCCCAAATTACTTTTATGGGGCCTGTTCAACATACGTTGGACACGTTCTCTTTGTTACCTGTAAACCCATTTTTGCCCAGCTCCCAGGTCTGCATCCCTTCAAGCTGACGACTGGCAGGCTGTGCACAGCCTGGGGGTCTCTGGGGTCAGCCTGTGCCCCGTTCTATGCCCACTCACACCCACGCTCCTCTGCAATGCTCCCTGTGTCCCCATCTCCAAAGTCTCTGCTGTCATACCAGGCCTGTGCTCCTCTACATTGCATCGCTACGCTGGGTATCATCAGTGTTTCATTTGACCCACAGTAACTGTATCTCTAACTTGTACATAAAAATATGACAGCGATTTTCTCTGTAACACTATCTGTGTGAGAATTGTTACTATGTGCGTATCACAGTTATGGCTATGCCATGTAATTACACAAAGCTCAGCAAAAGTAAAACCAGCTAACCAGTGGTCACCTGGTTGTTAGACAATTGTTTTTATGGCTAAACAAGCTCAAAACAGTGCTCCAGGGAGCTCCAAAACAAGGTCAGAAGCAGCCTTACAAGCCTCAGCCATGTTACTAGCAGTGGCAATACCATAAGCACTGGGTTACAAGGCTGCAGTTTCCCTTTTGGACAGTCCACCAACTGCAGACTACCGCTCACAAGTCCAGCAAGGGTACTGCAAACCCCGCTGTGGCTCAAGGCTTCTCACCAGGATCGAGCAATGGATTTTCTCGGAAATGTTTCCCCTTTCAGCCTGACGCGTGACAGCCTGCACAGGTCTGAGGGCAGTGCGTAGCTCTTTATTGTAACGTGCTGGCATTACTTGTTTGCCAAGTGTTTGATTTTACAGCCAATGCAGCTTGCACAATGAATAAAATTGCTACTAAGATGACAACTACAGGATGGCAAAGCGAAGTTCAAAACTCCTGTGGTGGTAGGACACCTTTCTCAGAGGGATGGCAGGCAGGAGCAGCGCTCGGTAGTTTGGACTGCGCAGCACTGTGGCAGATCAGATATCTGTTTGGTATGCAGCACTCCCTACGTCAGGGCTCACTGCACCACAAGCCGGACTTCCAGCGTTAACACTTGGGTTAGCACTCATTGCATTTTTTTTTAAATAACACACCTAGTGGTACTGGGACTACCACAGCGCGCAACTGCAATGAGACCCGTAAGCTGAGCGCTACTTCTAAAGGAATAGTACCATTTTAACCTTAACAGGTTACATACACAGACATGGGGTAGAGTTATAAACAATTAAACAATTTACAACAATTTGGGGGCACACAGTACGCATGCAAGTACAGCTGGACCTTACACAGACAACTGGTGCCTGACTGGAAATGGAGAGAATGTTTCCATTATCCCACTAGGATCTAAACGGTCATCTGAAGATGGAAAGCCAGTAACTTCACGTATGTACTGCACAGTTTGCCCTACTGCTTGCTGGCACCCCCTTGAGATTTTTTTTTTAAGAGTCTTTTTCTTTCTTATTTTTCCCCTCAGAATTAGTTCAGAAAAAGCCTCAGATGAAGCCATTAAGATTTCAATTGGCTTTGCAGATAACAGGCATTTCCTTTGACCCTTAAAAGGACGTTTAGTGTAACAATGCCAAATGTTTTATTTATAGTAATTACTTACGCCCCTGTAACAATACCGTATTGTTTCATGTGCTGCTATAAAGTTGGGTAACCTCATGCAGCGGGCAAAAAAAACCTCTGCATCAGCTCTCCACTATCCCAGCACATCAGTGTAGTAACAACTAAAAGCTTCACTGCCAAAGCCTCACGTACAAGCATGAATTGCAGAAGGAGCTTGCGGTAGTCTGCCACTGACAGTCAAGGTAGCTAAGAGAACAGGATTCTTGTCAGTTTTAAAAGGTTTTGAGTTGCATTATTCAAGCATGAATAATTTGGATAATGTGAATAACACAGTCACCCTGAATACACTGGTAACTGTGATATCTGGAAACCAGGCTTGAGCAAAGAATAATGGGACACTTGTCCAGACTAGAGGAAAACATGCCACTCAAAACGAGTTTGTATCTGGTTACTGATCCACTGATGCTCCTCCTGCTGGCATCCTCGTGGCTCCTGCTTCTGGTTACTGTCTTCAAACACACATCAACTTGAGCAAGAACGGTTTTGGACATGACCTGCTCACAGACTGTGCAGCCCCGACAGCCTGATTTTTCAGTGCTGCTGCTGCTGAGAAAAGCTGCTTACGTGAATCAATCAGTTGGAAAGAAAGGACAGAGATCTCTTACAGTTACTATTTCCCTTCTGAGCCTCTTCTAGAGGGTTTTGCCTGCTGCTTCCAGCCTACTAACCACACCAACAGGAAGGACAGCAATCCAGCCTGTTTCATTGTACTGGAATAAGCACGAACCTGGAGTTTCTGGCGTGGTTGTGGTAAGCCCATATGTGTGTTCACATGGGAGTAACTGACCGAAAAAGACAAACTAAGCAACTGTTCTCAGAAGCAAAAGAATACCAGACCAGAAAGAGAAACCTTGGGTTTTGGTAAATTGTGTTCTCCACACCTGTACACACAGAGGCAAGCATAGTCTTTGAGTATTCTGAAGCACTGCTATTCTTGCTTAGCCAAAATCCAAAACAACTCCTCTACCTGTCTTGGCCAGCACAAAATACATTGCAGCACAGGCTGGTTCCCAGAAAAATGACCAAACAGATCACCATTCACAACAGTCTCCTCAATCAACTTTCTGCAACTTAGCTCATCCTCTTTTCATAAAGGAAAAGAAACATCACCTGCCTCCTTGGGGTTGCCAAACAGCATTTTCTAAGTGATCTGAATTAAAAAGACTTTGCGGCAGGGGATCTTGCATAAGAAGCTGCATTGCAATAAAGCTTTATGAGTATCAACACTCCAACACAAATTATAAAAATAAAGGAATGATAGCTAAATGCATAGGAAAAAAACAGATGCAGATCCCTCTGAAATGAGCCAGCAAAAATAATTATGGCTCTTTTAGAAACACGTGATATGAGACCAAGAAATTGTGTGTGAGAATTTCAGCCAAGGGAGAGTTTAATAAAATAAATGACCACCAAAAGTCATTAGGCAAAACACCCAAAGCAGCTGAAGTTACCTGTTCTCATGTAACACATCACAGTGTGACATGGGAAATTCATTGGGGTTTTTGTACAAAATCTTCAGTGCTTGAGATGGCACCACTCATACAAACGCACTGTGCCACGGGAAAGGGGGAAACCCAGGCTGAACCTGCCTGCCTGACAAGTGATAACGCAAGCCCTGCTCTGGCAACTTTAAAAATGGTTTATTGCAACAAATTGTTCTGTATATAGGGAAGTACTAGCTTTGTCACCTTGGACTACTAATGGACCAACAGGGAAGTTATACTGACTCAGCCCAACATTTTGGCATTTAAAAGACTAAATGTTGCCTTCAAAAGTTTGAAGGGTATGAGGAATCTGAGCTGGCCTCAGCCCACATATATTTTCCCAGCAGTTGGTGATGTATGGCATCACGTATGGCACCCTCACAACCAAATCTGTATTAAGACCAGTGCCAAGAAGAAACAACAGCGAGTTACGGTCATTGGTGATCCCCTCCTGTGTGGAACTGAAGCACCCATTTGCAGACCAGACTGCCTTTTCAGGGAAGTTTGCTGCCTCCCTGGGGCCTGAATTAGGGACTTCATTACAAGAGCGAAGAACTTAGTACAACCTTCAGACCACAATCCATTCCTGCTCTTTCACTGATGATGTCACAACAAGAACTCTGAGGTCAATCAAAAGAGATTTCAGAATGCTAAAAATTTTGGGAGCACACGTAGTGTTTTCCTCAGTCCTCCCAGTAATGGGGGGAGACTTTGGAAGAAACAGGCGAGCCCAGGATATCAATACCTGGCTCCAGGACTGGTGCCTCTGCCAAAACTTTGGGCTTTTAAACCATGGAGGAGCCTTCAAGACACAAGGTACGCTGGGGCCTAACAGGATTCACCTGTCGCGATGGGGAAAACATGTCTTTGGGCATAAGCTGGAGGGACTGATTGAGAGAGCTTTAAACTAGAATCGATGGGGAAAGGGGATACCAACAGGATTGCAGTAGGTAAGCCAAGAGTTGGCACGGCATTACCTGAGGGGGGCAATGCCAGTGGGAATATTTACACCCCTCCTGGGAGTACAGAGGGCTCAGGAGCGTATCTGAAGTGCTTGTACACCAACACATGCAGTTTGAGAAACAAACAGGATAACTGGAAGCGTTGGTTGGTTCCCTGAAGTATGGTATCATTGGTATTAGTGAGACTTGGAAGAATGAGTCCCACAATTGGAGTGCTGGGATGGAGGGCTACAGGCTGTTCAGGAGGGATAGGCAGGGCAGGCGAGGTGGAGGTGCTGCACTATATGTAAGGGAGAGGTTTGATTGTACAGCCCTTACAGTTAGTGATGATGTGGTTGAGAGCCTCTGGGTGAGGATTAGGGAGATGGAAAACAAAGGAGATGTTGTAGTGTGTATCTACCCTGCCCAGCCAGGATATAAGCACTGATGAATTATCCTATAGGCAATTAGGAGAAGTTTCTGAATCGGTAGCCCTTGTCCTTATAGGAGATTTCAACTTCCCAGACACCAACTGGGAATACCATACTGCTGTGATGAGCGGGTCCTGGAAATTCTTGAAGTTTGTAGGAGATAACTTCTTGTCATAAGTACTCAGTGAATCAAGTAGGAAAGATGCCCCCCTAGACTTGTTATTTGGGAATAGAGAAGGACTTCTGGGCGATGTGATGGCAGGTGGCTGTCTTGGCCACAGTGATCACAAAATGGTTGAGTTTTAAATTTGCAATGTAATGGGAAAAAAGGACAGCAGAGTTGCTACCCTGGACTTCAGGAGAGCAAACTTTAAGCTACTTTGGGAGCTATTTAGCAGAGTACCTTGGTAATCTGCTTTTGAGGGCTTAGCAGTCCACAAGTGCTGGTCGGTCTTTAAGAACCACCTTTTAGAAGCACAGGAGCAGGCCAATCCCATTATGTCCATAAGTCAAGCAAGTGGGGCAGAAGACCAGCTTGGCTGAACAGGGAACTCCTTGTGGAGATCAAAAGAAAAAAGCAATTGTATGATCTCTGGAAGCGAGATCAGGCTTCAAAGGAAGATTACAGAGCTGTGGTTTGTATATATGCAGAGAGAAGACATGAAAGGCCAAAGCTCAATTAGAGTTGAAACTGGCTAGTGTTGTTTCAGACAACAAGAAGGGCTTTTCTAAGTACATTAATAGCAATCAGAGGTCTAAATAAAACATTGGACTAATACTTGTTGAAGATGGTCATTTCACTAACAGGGATGAAGAAAAAGCTGAGGCGTTCAATGCTTTTTTTGCCACAGTCTTTACACTGATAGCTGCCTAGTTCCCTGAGTCAGAGGACCACGAGTATAGGAACAGTGACTTTCCATTTGTGGACACTGAAATTGTAAGGCACCAGCTGTATCAGCTGAATGTTCACAAGTCTATGGGGCCTGATAGGATTCATCCCAGAGTACTGAAGGAGCTAGTGGATGTTATGGCAGGACCCCTCTCAACCACCTACCAAAGGTCTTGTGAGTCTGGGGAAGTCCCTGCTGACTGGAAGCTAGCCAACGTTATTCCAATTTACAAGAGTGTGAGGGAAGACCCAGGGAACTACAGACCCGTTAGTCTAACCTCAGTTCCTGTAAAAATCATGGAGAAGACTATACTGGGTGCTACTGAAAGGCATGTAAGGAATAATCCAAACATCAGACACAGCCAACATGGGTTCATGAAGGGAAAATCCCATCTAACTGATTTGATATCCTTCTACAATAAGGTCACTTGCCTCGTGGATGAACAGAAGGCAGTGGATATAGTTTTTCAGGATTTTAGTAAGGCTTTTTATACTGCCCCTTCACAGCATCCTTCTGGACAAGCTGTCCAACTGTGAGATGAGTAGGTACACAGTGCACTGGGTCTTCACTTCAGCAACTGGCTGAAGGGCAGGGCTCAAAAGCTTGTAGTTAAAGGGGCTACATCTGGCTGGCAACCAGTCACTAGGCAGTGTTCCTCAGCATTCAGTTCTAGTGCCATTTCTGTTCAATATATTTATCAATTATCTGGATGCAGGAGTTGACTGCACCATTAGTAAGTTTGCTGATGATACCAAACTGGGAGGTGCTGTTGACTCTCTTGAGGGACAAGATGCCTTGCAGAGGGATCTAGACAAATTGGAGCACTGGGCAATGATTACTAGGATGAAATTTAAGAAGAACAAATGCCAGATTTGCACCTAGGATGGAGTAATGCTGAGCACAAGTATAGACTGGGAGAGAAGTGGCTGAAGAGCAGCCCTGCAGAAAGGGATCTGGAGGTACTGGTTGACAGCAGGCTCAATATGAGCCAGCAGTGTGCCCTGGCAGCCAAGAGGGCAAACCGCATACCGGGGTGCATCAAACACAGCATAGCCAGCCAGTCAAAAGAGGTGATTATCCCACTATATTTAGCATCAGTGTGGCCTCACCTCGAGTACTGTGTACAGTTCTGGGCCCCATAATTTTAAGAAGGATGTGAAGGTCCCTGAATGTGTCCAGAGGAGGGCAATAAAGCTGGTGAAAGGGCCGGAAGGAATATCTTATGTGAAGCAGCTAAAGTCTTTAGGTTTGCCTAGTTTGGAGAAAAGGAGGCTGAGGGGTGACCTCATTGCTCTCTACAGCTTCCTGAGGAGGGGAAGTAGAGAGGAAGGTGTTGATCTCTTCTCCTTGGTATTCAGTAATAGAACACATGGGAATGGTTCAAAGCAAAGTTCATGCCGGGGGTGTTCAGACTGGACATTAGGAAGTGTGTCTTTACTGAGAGGGTGGTCAAACACTGGAATAGGCTTCCTAGAGAGCTGGTCGGTGCCCCAAGCCTGTCAGTGTTTAAGAGGCATTTGGACAATGCCCTTAGTAACACACTTTAATTTTTCGTCACCCCTGAATTGGTCAGGCAGTTGGACTAGATGATCACTGTAGGTCCCTTCCCACTGAAAATATTCTGTTCTATAACGGTAAATATATAGAGACTGGTAACATATGAAAGAATACTCTTAAATGGTACCTTAAATTAGTATACTAGTTTAATCAAATTATGGTTGTGATTAAATAAAGCTTTTAATTTTTCCTACAAACTGTGTTGTGAAAGTATTCCTGGCAAAGAACCTGGTTAGCTCAGTTGGAGCTGACAGTTAACAACAGCAAATAAAACACCTTTCAGATATCTTTTAATATGGGGAAGGATGCTCACAGCTTACAGATCCCTTTTCCCCCGCACTCTTCATATCTAGAGGAGACTAAGAGCCCTAAGCTATCTGCCTGTTGGCAGTGGGCTCTAATGAGTAATCTTCTCAAGTCTGTGCACACCTGATACGTTAATGCAACCGCTTGGACAACGCATGTAGCCTCTTACCTTGTAAAGCTCCACGCGGTGATCCCCTCCTCTGGCAAAAGTGATTCATGAAGAGGAGAAAAAAAAACAAATAAAAAAACCCACATGTAAACATTTAAGCCTCCAGAAACAGACTCTCCCAATTACCTCAACCTTCCAGTTTAACACAAACATGCCGAACATAAGAAACACCATAACTGCTTTGTCACAGGCTTCAAGGAGACAGCAAGGCTTTGCTGAGCTATGCAGGACAGTTTTAAAATCAATTTCTCCCTATAAATCTCTTCTCACAGCAGGTAAAGACGAACTTTTCAACCCACCCTCCTATCTGCCTTTTCCAAAGCCTGTAATACATCCAAAACAGCCTGTCCCTGTTGGCTTTGCAGACCCTACGCTCCTGCCACCACTGCTGCCCCAGCCAGTAACCTCTGCTCTCCAAGGTGTGATGCTCTCAGCAGAACTCACCACATTAACCCAAGTAGTTGGCCCTTGGATTTTCTCACCTGGCTCCAAGCACAGGGACAGAAAGACATGTGCAAAAGACTGAGCAAAGAAAACCAGAGTTGAACACTGTAAATAACTCCAGGGGAAGAATCTGCTTTAATATTTTTTTCATAGATTGAAATCTAGACAATAAAATAGAAAGGAGAGTGAATGTGCCATTACATGCTTTAAAATATATCCACAACATGATATGGCTAATCCACACTCAAACTTTAGTTTAGTATTGATGTAAGAGTAGATTTACTCCTGCACCCATATGAAAACTCTAGAACACTAAGACTGGTTTGGTCAGTGCAGCTTCTAAACCAAAAAGCCACTTTCCAGACCTCCCTCTAAGAACATATGCACTTGCCAGCCAAAAGCCACCAGCTCCAACTGTACTACAAAATACCTAATGCAGCCAAAAACACTCAAGGCAAAACGCAAGGGGTTGCTTGTAAGTCATTCTGAATCATAAATGTCTGAAGAAGATACACTTGCTTGCAAAGTCACCCTTGATGTGCACACATTGGTGCCTTTTCATGCATTCCTCAAAGTGCAACAGAGGAATTTTTTGTAAAAGGATCAAGTAAACATAATATTTTTGCCTCAGCTCCAGACCACTCAGGCAAAAAGACAGAAAGCCAAGGCAGCGCCTTTTACTTATGGTTAATGCAGCCTGCATCAATAAAGCAGCCCTTTGCCCAAAGGGACTGAATATGCAGCGTAGAAACATACAGCAATATATATTAAAGCTGGCACGGCAAAGCCAATACACCTCCAGCTTCTCCAATACACAGAGTAAAGCCAAGTGAAATACATAATCGATCCATAGCTCAGTACTTTATCTCTGTAGCACTTGGGGAGCCAAGAAGTAGACCTAATCAATACACACATGACAGAGATACTGGTCCCAAATTACCACCATTAAGCTGCAGAATAGCTTCCATTAGTATCATTTCCTACACCCAATAAAGGCAAGAAAACAAGAGAAGCAGTATTTGAAAAATAATGTAACAATTTGATTAAACCTTGTAATACATCAGCACAAGACGACAAAGTCAGTTTCTAAAGACCCATCTACTCATGCATTTCCTGGCTCAGAGCATGCATCTTCCACACCATGGCCTTGTACCAAGAAAGAACACTGCTAAGACAAGAATTTAGGTGAAAGAGGGCAACGTTCCTCCAATGTAAAAGCTAGTAAACCTTCACTACCAGCACAGTTAAAACAGTTTATTTGCTTTACATCACAGAACTTGTATTTCCGCAATGTTTCTGCTCTTGCAGAGTATCTATGAGCAGACAACAGCCTCAAAAGACTGTGTTCTAATAACTGCACTAAAGCACTGTATCATGCAGAAATGTGGCAGTAAGCACATGATTCCGAGAAACATCCAGGAAGTTTCACACTAAGCTAATGTTTTTTAGCATCCAGCAACAAAGTATAGAGAACCAACCTATTTCTTTAGCGGATACACATGGTCAACTATAAAATTACAAATTTCAGAAATGCTCCTGTTCCAGACAAGCAATAATGTATGCAATAATGAAACAAGACAAGCACGCTACCTTCCTCTTTTTCCTTCTGATTTTCCTTCCTCAGAATGTGTTGACTAAAATAAGCTCATTAAAGGGACTGGAAAGTTTATTTAATGCATGTAAATCATATACGGAAGCACTAATACTACCCCATGTCTTGACTCAGAGACCACTATACTGAAAAGAAGTACTTCTCCCTACCTGATCTAGTAAGTGTCACAGCCTCCTGACTTCTGGCAGACAGAGGAGACAAGGTAAACTACAATATCAGATATCTTTGGTAACTGCAATAAATCTATTCCCACGTTCAATAAATGGAGACGCATCAATTCTTAAAACATGCTTTCCTTTTAAAAGGAAGGACAAGCACCAAACTGCTTTTACATTTTGTTTTGGTTTTAACCAGTGTTGAAACTGTGGCAAGCCAGGAAAACACAGCCTGAAAAAAAGTCATCACTGTTTTGTGCCTCACCTTGTTCCCGCATTTCCGTGCAAGTAAAGAATTACAGGATGGCTGGAACTCAAAGCATCTTCAAACCATAACTGTTCCTTCCCTCGGGCATTCTTCCATAAAGCTGCAGGGACCGTGTGCCTGTATACAGAAGGAAAAATTACATTGTCCTGTTGCTACTCAGTATCTGCCACTTGAACTTCGAGGTTTTCTGATCAACTCATTAACTCAGGACTATACACTTCACACTCACTCTTCACAAAACTGTTATAATTAGCTGACAAACAGCCAAATTTAAAAGGCAGTGGATAGAATTATTTCTACATTTTCACCTCCATCACCATTGCCTTCAAAACTCAGGGCTGTGCAAGGCAACAAACTTCACAGGCAAACACAAAGCACAATTACTGAACTTCCCACTGTTCTGAAGAAAGAATCTCAATTCTTCATCTTTCATGGCACTTAATTACTTCAAACAACATATTTATACACCATAAACAAGATTCGCAGTTAGGTCAGCAGATATTCAGAATAATCACCAAAGACAGCTAGTTTTGAAAAGACTGTTCAGTGAGCAAGAGGTATATCTGACTCCGTAGCCAATTTGAGGAAAGAGAAGAGCTCAGGGTCTGATAAGAAGATAGTGTATTTTGTTTTCAGACACCAGGTTCTTGAAGGTATAGTATTTTAGACAGAAAAGCTACAATCTAGAAGAGATAGGAGTTTTTAACTCACAGCTGTTCTGCCATAGATAATGTAGCTGGGCAGCCAGTTAGAAAGAATTCAGCACTGGTGGAATGGAAAGAGGGAAACAACAGACTGAAGAGAAGGTAGGCAGTTAGATTGGATAATTACTCTAGAAGACAAACACTGAAGGTGAGTACGTGCCCACAACCATCTCAAATTGTTGAGAAGGGAGCCACCTTACAGCTGTCAGAAGTAACTTGAGTACTCACATGCCTTTCTCATTGGAAGAAAGGAAAACTCAATCTACACAACTTCCTTTCAGATGTAAAGCTCAGAGGACAAAACAACACAGGGGAAAACAATGTAAAAAGTCTACTTGCATGCATGTAGCCATCAGACATTGAGTTCTTGAGGAGGAAGAAAGCCCCAATAACTGTAGGACTCAACTTCTCCAACTCTTCTGCCTCAAGACTTTTGCAAGCTTATGAACAAAGCAGGCTGAGGACTTTGTTTCAGAGGTACACCAAACACAAGACCTTACACTGGCATTAAAGCAAGGCTTTAAACTTTCATGAAAACCTATCTCACAAGTATCATGAAAAATGACATGGACTCTGAATTGCCACCACAAGCTGGAAGTTCTGTTTTAGTAAAGATACACAGTACACTTGTAAGGGAAACAAAAATCTCAAGACTGCAATCTAAACTTACTCAACAGCTTAGCAGGTAGAATTTTAATTGTCCAAGTGAACATACAAACCATTATTTATCAGCCTACCCTGGAAAGACTGAATTTTCAGCTTCCAAACAAATCTTTCACCAAAATCCACTTAAAGGGAAGGAACCATCTTTATATATCAGGATATTACTGTTCCATTCAAAAAGTCACATACCTTCAAATAAAGAGAAAAATCTCTGCTGCACTAATGGGCACTTACAAGTTACATACACATAACTGAAAACTCCAAGTCCTACAGCTTACAAATCTAACATCAGTGGCTGTGTTAAGGAACAGTCCCTTTTCCCCCCCACACTTGACATGGTATCTAGCCTTTTTTACAAGTGTTTGCTGCTCTTGCATATGTATTTAAACTGCAGGCACTTCTTTTTCTTCAAAGCTAGCAGGAACTTTTCTGTGGCTTGAAAACTCCTGGTGTTGAGATACAATCGAAAGTGATCATGAGAAACAGATGCAAAAGCTAGTTTGAGATGGTCTAGTAATACAGGAAGTACTGAAAGCAGACCTTTTCAGACAGAGAACCAGTCATCTATGCTGATCATGGGTAACAAGGAGCTAAAATGAATTGCCCCTGCTTGGGACCAGAAAATCTTTGTGAGGAAGGAATGACAAGTGAGCTCTGACACTGTCACTTGTTTTGTTAGGAGAGTAAACTGTGTGTTCCTTCCTCACCCACTCTCCAAACGTTACATATGTTTTATACACAGAATATTCTTCCTCCTACTCTGAACACTTTGATCCTGTTTTCCTATCTTCCCCCACATTTATTTTGCAAAACAAAATATGAACAGCAGTTGAATGACAATACTTCTAACTCCTTGGGTCTTGTCTGATACAGAGGCATGATGTTTGTAGCAATGCAGACCTGTAACCTTTATGATTCCAAATTATGAAGTTTCTCTGAACGTACAGGCTGTCCAACCATGTTTCATGCATTACTGATCTGAGTTCACACAAGCTCCAGAGATTTGCATACTTTTCAACGTGAACTTGGTCACTTGGCAGAGGAAAACACAAACATCCACAAATCAGATGAGGCGATGGTTGTCACACACACAGCAAAAATACTGGATAGGCAACACTGAGAACAAAAAGGATAAAGATGCACGGCACATCACAGAACAGGCTTCCTTACCAGACTCCGATGGTTACATCCTCCTCTGGCTGCAGGTAATAATTACAGGTGTGGTTTAAACCTTGATCCTGTGGTCTTTTCAAGTCAATGAAATACGGGACCCTCACTGGAATATAAACAAACAAACAAACAAACAAAAACAACAAAAAAAACCAGAATATGAAACCTTTTCATTTTTACATTTATTTTATTACAAAACTGCTTTACCAAGGCACTGGAGAGCTGCACAAACTGATCCACTGTGCTAGGAGGACCTTGTTCTTTTTGTGTGAAAGGATGAACTGGCTACAGCTGTGACTAAAATATAAACATCAAAGACAGCAAGGTAAGAAGCAACCATCAAAAAAACAGGGAGCAGGCTAAAATTAAGAGGCTGGGGAGACAAAGCTTCTTGCGACACACATTTAACCATCTCTGCCCAGTCTGCTTTGTAAATCTCCCAGACACAAGATAGTCACTCCTGCTGTGTCAATGGGGTGGGTTAGCTGATTTGGCAAACCTTTTACTGTTTGCATGGTAGCTGTTACTGATGGGACAAACTCCCTGGGATAAAGGGTGCATCCCAGAGTTGTAATATGTTTCAGGATGACATGTGGTTTCAGCCTCTATAACACAATAATCTAAAGAAGATACTGCATTATAGTAGCAGACACCACATTGCTCTTGTCCTGTAAGAGCAAGATAAATTGTGTTAAACACTGTCTTCCTGAGCCTTTGAGGAGGATATGCAGTTCGTTAGTGCACCCTCCAAAGACTATCAAATAATTGCCATATCTCTCAAACACTGCAGCATTTAGAAGACATCTTGTCAGGCCAGAAACTTCATCTCTTCAGGAAGAGATCCCTGAAAGTAAAATCATTACGCCTCAATTCACTCTTCCAGATTTTTTATGTTCCCTAACTTATACAACACACAGTTGTTCGTTGCTTGTTATATTCAGCAATTCAAACATAAGCAACATCAGGAAAGTCAAACATCAAACATTTTCAGCATTTTGTTTTCCATTGCTTGGTTCACAAGCTACATCTTACAGATACTATGCAATGGGCTAAATGAAGGGATGTGCTTTGTCTAAATGCTTCCTTTTCCATCACCAATGCTGCGCGGCCTCTCTAGGCAGCCTCTGACACACCCAATACCAAGACAGATGCTATAGAGAGAGATCTATGGACAGCATCAAGAAGTTAACATATCAAAACCTTTCTGCTATTGACACATAAAGAAGCATTGATAATGGTAACAGTCAAATCTCACTTCACTTACCCCAAAATATCACTAAACATTCCACAAACATGAAAATCAAGGCAGACAACAGGCAACTTCAAACTGAGAAATCTGGCCCCTTAGACTGCAAACCTATACTTGTGCAAGTTTGTTTGCCCTTACGCAAAAGCACGTGGAAGAGTCCCAGACAAAGCACACACACCACCAGAGATCCGTTGGCTCACTGTGCTGTCACTGCAGAACTCAGTGACATTCTCACAAGGGTTGGTGGATCCTCCAAGAGGAGTGTAACTTCTGCGATCAAGGTCTGGACAGGAGCACAAGTCACTTCTAGCAGCGTTCTGGGAAAATTATTCAACTTCTCTGTGCCTTGATTTTCGCATCTGCCAAATCTGTTATGACTTTCTTGCCAGATTTTGTATCACAAAGATATGAACAGGAACATACCAATGTTACAGTGATGGGGCCTAGCTAAGCATCTACCTCAAAGCAAGAGAAATATATAGAAATACAGGCAATTTTTATGTATGGCATTTACCACTGGGATGGTCCATCTATTCTACACACATAGACAAACAGATCGCCATCATCATCATACAGGCATACATCACATAGAGATTTAGCACATCAAGGGTTAGTTTAGTGACATGTTTCAGAGCTATTTGGTATCACTCGCAACACATCATGACACAACCCCCCCCCCAAACGAATCACATTATTTGTTAATCATACTGATACACTAAATCTGATCTAGTCTGTATTTATGTTTCTAGAAATCTCAGGTTTCTGAAGACTTCCAGTGGAGACAGCTTGAGATCTCTACCCACATGCCCATGTATCTCATAACCTGGAATAGAAGTCTGTCCACAAGAACAAACTCAGACATTGGTTCGGTTGCCAACAGCAGGAGTACAGCTATCCACTGACCTTGAGCTACCTGGAGAAACAAATGGAAGCACTTTCTCCTGAAGCTCTGTGCTACTGTTTTGGAAGCAAATCCCAAACTACACAAAAGGAGGAGAAAAAGATGGCTGAAGAGTATTAATTTATACTCAGAAGGTTAAAAAACAGTATGACAGGGCAAACACTACACCACTCCTCTGAAGGAGAAATATCACTCTCCAGTGGAGACAAATTACTCAAACACGCCAATGTACTTCTAGTAAGTGTGTTAGAATGCACTTTGTACTACGGCAAATAGTTTTTCACGGGAGTACTGTCACAAGTAAAATCTGACTGCCATTATATAAAGCAGTAGGAACAACGCTGCAGTGATATTAGTGCAAGTATTACTGCAAGAAAGTGTTATGGGACAATTATTTCAGTCATCACTTGGGAATGAATAGAGGTAGGAACTTCAAGGAGACCCAACAAAGCTCTGCAAGGACAAATGCAAATCATCACTGAAAAAGCAAGGTGATGAAATGCAAGGAATGCAGGAAGTAACCTGCATTATTCATGTTTGTCAGTTCTGCCAACCAAGACACAAGAGCTGGCCCCATACATGTGCACACTTCACAGTGACCACAATCCAAGGTGCTAAAATATACAAAGCATGCAATCCAAATGACAGAAGTTATCAAAGCAACATATCAGTAGTTGTTCTTTCTAGCCAGAGCTTCTACAATCAAAGGAAGATATTTTTCAAAATTTCATTACAAAACACAAGAGAGTTTTAAAGACCAATTTAGATCGCAAAGCAGTATCTCCCACACAGTGATGCTCCATCATTTTCCATCCTGTGGATAGTCATGCCTCCTTGGATGACATGGGAGCTGAGGCAGCTCATCAGACCCACTGTACCACCAGTCTGACCAAATGCAAAGCCTAAACAGACACATCGGAAACATTCAATCTGACTGCATGAACAGGTGTCTTCTGCCCCAACCAGAATAGCCTCTTAAAATGCTTTCAGGTGAAGAGTCAGTGCCTGGGAAACAATTCACTGGATTGAATTTCACTTGCCTGCTGTCTATTCGTGCAACTCGGTTGAACCCTTCAGAAAAACGCATTCGACATATTGCACAGTTTTCCTGAAGGAGATCCTTTTGGCTGAAAGTTGGCTTCAGTTTGGTTGCTGTATTTATATAAAGACATACTACAAAGACCACTAGGGCCACAGAGAATGCTTTCCAAACCATAGTTTGGAGAACTTAGAATCTGTGAAACTTCATATCCTTCACAAGCTGCATACATGCAGGGTGAAAGTGATGTCAGAAATATGAAAGATAAAGACACTCCTCTCCTTCACCCTCACCCATCTCAAGAGACTGAGTCACTTACCAAAGTTTAGGAAGACCAGCTTCGCCTGAATAGCAGGGCAAAGTTTTACTAGAAACGGAATGGCTATGTACACTCCCAGCAACCAGATTATTAACTTCCGCAATCGAAACCATAATCCGTATCGCCTGTATAAAAGAAAAAGGGGGGGGGGGTGAGAGAGAGACAGACCTGAATACAGCGGGAATTTTATGAAGTAATTTTCACAACAATCTGCGTGCTTGGTGTATTTGAAAACCCAGCCATTTACCCTTTAAACAAAACTAACTTTAAACAGTTTATGCAGCCTCAGTTGTTTGAGAGAAGCAGAAGCAACCAAACTGTCAGCTGATGATATGCAGCTTAGAAAAAGGGAATAGAAACTCCCCAGTGATTAAATTTTAAAACACTCTGTAACAAGAGCTCTTTTCTGCTGATTTAACAGATCTCAGGATCTCTAGAAATGCTTATCACATGTTTGTCTCCAAAATAGTAGCCTGACCACACTTCCCATTTAAATCACTATCAGCAAGATTTTGTTCAGTTAGATTTTCACATATTTTGAGGAGCTATGTGTAATGAGACTGGTAGAATTACACATAATCTAATGTACAGACTGGAGCAGACATTCTGCCTCATCCAGCTAAAAGGGTTCATACCTCTCAACGCCCTGGAAAGCAAATCTAATGTTACAAAACATTATAAAATTTCTTATCTGCAGCATCATTCTCCATGAGTCCAGACTAAGTTTGGAACAATTGCCCCAACACTTTATTTCTACTTTCTCCTAAGTATTTTGATTGGGAAGAATAAGCTAAAAAATACCCAAACCACCACCACCACAAAATACCAAAGGATCACACAGCAGCAGTTAAGCAATTTCTCTCAAAATACACTTTGTTGCCTCAATTACCACATAACATACTCACATGTATATATATATACACACACATATATATATATGCATGCCTGTATACATAAAGGTGTACTTCTAGTTGATTAACATTTTATGGGCAGAAACACCGAGGCTCTAAACTATCACTGCAATCAAGAACTAAAATGCGTGTAAACCCTTCAGGCAACACAACTTTCTTTGCTTTCCAGCAGACAGTCTTGACCAGGAACTACACTGCATGCCAGTGAGCAACCAGTTCTCAGTATCAGGAACTGCCAGCAGCTGAAAGCAGAGATCAATTTTTCCAAGAGGCATGAAATTATTAATCTCCTATCTGGCAATTTTAGGAGCTGACACACTGAGCTTGCTCCACACTAGTGCTAAGAGGGTTTGCACACTGTCAGCTAGTTGAAACTATCAAACAGAGAGTGTGAAGACCTCTTTTTTAGGCATTTCTACAAGAAATATGAGTGTACAGACAGAACTGGAATGGAAATAGTTCAATCATGCACCAAAATCTTCAAGATCTCAACAGCTTTTGTAGCCCTAGGCTAAAGCCGAGACTCTCAGGAACAGTTTTTCAGCACAGTGAAAAAGGAGACACCCCAATCCCCCCACCCAATTAAGTTTTTGGCACCATTGCTAGGGTACTCACAGGGAATAGGCTATCCTCCTATTCATCCAAAACCTGTCTCCATCACACTACCACCCACCTACAAGTGTTTGTTTGTCTCCTCTCACCTAGGAACCATATTCTGGACTTCAGAAACATCTACCATCAAAATTGATGTACTTTTCTTGACAAGCTGAAGGAACTGCTATTTTCCAAGAGGGGAAAAGAAAAAAAAAAAGACTAAGACACTGCCTGCCAGCTCTGGTTGCAACTAACCCATATTGAAAGGTTCAACAGATTTTAATACTTCCCATGGCAAACCTGACAATGAAGAGGTGAAGAAAGCCAGCAAGGCTTCCAGTGACATTTCCATACCTCAAGCCCAGTTTCCTAAAGTATTAAGGAAAGCAGAAACAGCAAAGGTCTGGCAAAGGAAACAGTAAAAACCAGAGGCTTTAGAAGACTATCAGTGAGTACCAAAGCCTGAGACTGACCCACCTCTGCCACATGGAGAGCAGCAAATAGAGGAGGTGGTGGCAGAGGTCCCGAGTGCATGAGCAGTAACAAGCAACACAGAAAGCCTGCCTACAGTTGTGGTCTTTGAGAGGGGCCCAGCCAGACATAGGCTAGAGACAGGGTCTGCAGAGCAATCCACTGTGAAATGCTGTAAGGTCAGCTAAATACACACACAAACCTCACAACTTTGGGGGAAAAAAGCATATGACATTTTGCTTGGGCTAATCGCAGGTCTCCACTCTCAAATTGAAACCAGCTTTCCACAACCACCCCCACATTAGCACCTACTGCTTATTTCGATCGCTGGAACGGGTTTGTGGAAGAGAGGGGAGGAGAGACCACTGAAGGGTAGCTGACATTTAGCTGCTGAGCAATCATGATACAATTCAGCTCCCTTCAATAAGAAAAGCGTGTCTTTTCATTAAAACTTTTTGTCTCATTTGGCTGGTTGCTCAGAGTTAACACAACCCTGCAGTTTCTTCTCGCCTCACACTTGAGAGGTGACTCCACCATCACCACCCACCCACTGAGAATGGTAACAGGGGTGAGCACCCAGGCAGGACGGGGCTTTCCAGCAAGCTGTCCTGCCTGGGGCTCAGATCCTGCTGCAGCCAAACAGAGCTCTTCTGGGGGACTTTCACATACGCCAGGATTTCAGTCCTACAGAAAAAAGAAGAAAAAAAAAGTAACGAACACTTGTTTAGAAAGGCACCAGAGTCAGGTATGAACTCCTCCAGGCACAACCAGAGCACATCAAAACACAGGCTCTTCAGACGTCTGGGTTGCAAAAGCACTTAGCATGACCCAGCCGCAAGCTAGAACCAGGAACAGAAAACGCTAAAAATGCCATTGTCCGAGTAATGCTGTCAGAGCTCAGGAATTATTTAAGTTTCCTCTTTTTTGGAGACTGAACCAAGACATATCTTCCTTTGTCCCGGCACTCTGCGTCAAATGCTGATTGGTAACGTGACATTTACACCTCATCTCCAGGGAGATGTCTACTTAAAATGCAACCAGGGCAAAGCCTCTATCCATCAACAAACAGCTTCTCTTCTGCTTATAAATCTAAGACAACATGCTGAAGTACAGACATTGTAGAATTATCAGGTAAGTCTTTAGTGAGCAGTTTAGCTAAATTAAACTTATCTTGCGCTGCAGAAAAGCTATTTCAGGAAAAAATGCCCTGCACAGGGACCTTTTGGTGTGCTCAGGCAAAAGCAGCAGCAACATACTTTTCACCCCCTTTTCACCAGGAAACTCAGTCGGTCTTCGTTGGAAAATACAAGTGAGTTAGATAATAATCAGCTGCAAACTGAAGACACTGAAGAATATCATAAACAGATTTCCAGGAATAATAAAAGTAATGTCTAAAAAATCAAAACAACAAAAAAAACACCCCACACCAACCCAAGTCACCCCAAAACCAAAAAAATCCCCACTGACATCACATTTTCTCCCTTCATTCACCAAAGGTTTTTGCCCCACTACTAGGTTCTGTCCAAACACAGGCAAAATCTAAAGCAGTTTTTGCTTCATGCAGGTTTTTGAAGTGGATGTGAAAAATACATTCTCTCTCCAGACATACTTAAATCCGAAAGAAAAGTCTTTCCTGCGAGTGTGACATTAGAAACGGAAAATTTTCCTGGTAATTTACACCTGGACAAAGGTGCTATATTCACTCAGAACAAGCATATTTTGCATTTGGGCAGACAATAAGAGTATCTGGGCAGCGAGAAGGAGCTGGGGATCCTCTCAGGAGCTGGGGATCCTCTCAGGACAGCTTCTCCTGAGTGTGCTATCTTTACGCTACCAGCACTAAGGGAACTGCAGGTACAAACATCCTTTGTCTCACCATGGAAAACAACTGCCAAACAAAGATTTAAGTACTGCACCCTCACACAACAGGGATTTCAACCCGTGGTCCACAATCACAGTGTGCCCTCAAAGAGCAACCGAGGCAAGCAAATTTACTACGGGCACCTTTCAATTCACAGTACTGATGTTCCTCCCTCCTTTCCATCAAATTCAGGAGGTTTTGTGAACTGAAAGTGCCTGAGGACCACACTGCTGTGGCATGTTCTGTATACAGATTCAGATTAAAATAATTTCCCCTAGACAGCACCTGAATCACTTCTGTGTCAGAAGCACGCCAGAAAAGTTTCCATTAGGATCTGCTTATCAGCTGTGCTACAAGGGTGAAAGAGCAGGCCAAGGGTAAAACAAGAGACTGGGATCATGAGAGCTGCAGTCGAGTAAGAACAGGACAAAATTTATCAGAAACACACCCATGCTGGGTCTGCAGTCCCAAAAAGGACCTACAGATAAATGCACGTACAGCCCTCATGGCCTTTGTCATCTAGCAGAGGCAACAGTAAAACAAAACGCTCACAGACACTGAGGTACCAGACTCCATCTACGTTTGTTCAGTGAATGTTGTTTCTCTGGCTTGCTCTGCTGTCCCTCAAATCATCAGCTGTTCAAACTGCAAACCAGCAATCCTTTCCCAGCAGGAATTCAGAGCACATGATGTGGAGAGTCAAGACCATTTTCATTCTTGGTCACGCAAGGTACCTCCTGATTACCAGGTGACAAAACAGACTTTAAAAGTGGTAGAGGAAGAAATAAACAACATGAATAATGGCACAGCAAGAAAACATTCCCCCACTTCTCTAATAGAAAACATTAAAAAAAAAAATCAATACATTCCTCCCCACAGACAAGGGTCAAGAGCATCACAATCAGGAGGTAGACAAAGCCATAGGCAAAGGACCCAAAAAACTGAGGGTCAAAGGGAATTTAAAGGACTGGAATGAATTTCTTTGAGTGAACAGCGTTGTACCCAAAACAACCTATTCTACAACATGGAAACTACAACTGAGCCCTGAGGCACACAGGGGCATACAGAAACAACACAGTAGCCATCCACAGGGCAGGCCAGCCCACAAATCACTGTCAAGCCTTCCCGCCTTCCTCGCTAGCCTTGCTTTAAACAAGAGATGGTTTCTAGCCCAGGTAGGATCTTCAAGAGCATTCATCTTCCCTTCCTACAGGAAGTCTGGACAGTGGTGTTGCACAGGGCTTCTCCTTCTTACTTCCTTCCCTGAAGGGTGAAAGGATCACCCAATCTTTCTTCTCCATCCACACAGGCCAGCTGAGCCACCCAAGCTGATTAATCTTTTGTTTTACTTCACCTGTTCCCTGCCAAGAAAATAAAAAAGAAAAAGGAAAAAACCTACCAGCCTTCCAACTGTGTAAAAGCATATTCAGAGAGCGCTTCTCAGCTCCTGAACTGGCGCTCACAGGCAGGCGGTGGGTCTCATTTCCACTCCGAAATGTTACCAGCAGCTTTCAGACAGCTTGTGCAGTGACATGCACCAAAGCAGTTTTCCACTACAAGATTAATATAGGTCTTTTGCTCCTCTGTTGCAAAACCTGCTTTATGTGCAGCCAAATGCAAACTGAAAAGATGCTAATGTCAAAGGGTTTGTCCCCTCCTGGTTTCTGTGCACAGTAAACGAAGCCGCACAGGCAAACAGGCAACCACGTGATTCTTTTATTTTGGGCCCAGCTATGCAGAATTCTCCTCAATGAAAAGTCTGCAGCCAAGCCTTAATTCTGCTTCACTGGAGACACTGCACAGAGTGCAGGGAGGTTGAATTATAGAAAATTCATCCAACCCTGAAAACAGATCTTCCCCCAAATTCATGAAAGCCAGTGGGAACACAGCAGTATCTGCCAGAACTCTCAGTGTCTGAGCAACTGATCCCTCCCTTTGGCATTAGGATCTTTTTTAACAGGATCTGTTCACTGTAAAACAACTCAAAAAGAAAAAAGGCCCCAAACTCATCTTGCTATTCTAGGGATTGAGCAATCATCTAAAAAAAAAAATCATAAACCACAATCCTAGAAACAAGACACAACTGTTAAGGCATTATTCTTCCCCCCCCAAGCTTGTTTCATAAAACAATTCCAAAAAAATCATGGACATAAATAAACTGCATGGGTATCTGCATCCTCAGAGACTTAGTTTCAACCAATTCCTAAAAAATCTCTGTTCTTGGAAAGATCTGAAAAACAAGAAGAAAATTAGCTCTACCAGATTCCTCTGCCATCTCCTTAAAATCTTGAACCTTTGCTCTTTCTGAAGAAATATTACAGTCTCTCTCAAAAACTAAACTGCAGTACAGTATCATCACTTCAGCTCGTCTTCAAAAGAATGACGATAATACATTGCAAAGAGCCGTGCAGAACATATTTTTAAAAGAGTAAAAGGAGTTAACGATTTTGCAAGCATCCAGCAGCAGAATAAATTGTTACTGACACATGTCATGTCTGTGAAGGACACTATTTGCTTTTTGATGTTGCAAAAGACAACTTGATCTTTCAGCTATTGGGACGAGACAGAAAAAAGGTTGGGTATCTATTTATCCTTTGACAGCCTCTATAATTCAGGTGTAAATCTACCTGCACATAAAACCAAGCATTAACAGTAAGAGTTGTTAGATCTGTTACCAGGAAGCATTGGTCAATTAATACAAGGTAAATTTCCACTCTATGTCATCAAATGTACAGAAGATGCAACAGTCAAATTCATACCTGATCCTACGGCTTTCATCACCGTAGCATCCAAAATGTTCATCATTCAACTTAAGAAAAGCATCTGAAATCAGTGATTATTTTAGTCATGCCATAGATACAAGAACAGTAAAAAGGTTATAAGAGATCCTGAGAAGTCACCTGGTCCATTCCCTCACCCAACAAAGGACACACTGCCTAAAACAGTCGTCTGCTTAATTCCTCCCACCAACTCCTGGCAAAGCGCAACAGCCCACACTTCATGAACGTCCCTCTGTCGATGCAGAGCTGAGCTACACAGACTAAAGTTCACCAGGCTCACACAACAAATCAGACTAGATGACTTCTCACTGAACAGTGATTTTTCCAAGATAAAGAGAAGTCTACCAGAGTGCTTCAAAAGCTGAATAAGGATTTACCCAGTAGGCAGAGGCAGAAAAAGCTATCCAAATTTCAAAATCCAGCTAAGCTACTAAATGCTCCTGTTCACACCAATGAGAAAGTGGGAAAGGGGGTGGGTGTGTGTGAAAAAACCACTAAGCACACCTTCTTAAATATTGGCCTTAAAAAGCTAGGATGGAGCAAGGTGTTCAAGCCTTCACTGGCAGGGACCCAGCCCAGGAAAAGCTACTCCAACTCCATAGTTCCCACCAGCCTACTTAGTTTGACTGTACCCAGGAGCAAAGAGTTGGTATGTTCTACTATTTCTCTTTTAATTAAAAGACAAATTAACAGGAATAATTGGCTTAATAAGGCAACTAATTTAAACCCTACGGGTTTTCATAAAATAAGACAGAAAAAAAAAAAAGGCAAGCTGAGTTTTTTTGAGAATGTTTTCAAACATGCAAGCTCCACCTTTAGGTTTCTCAGAATATACAACAGCTTACTTTTTAAACAGACACACCACCAACAGTGATGGAAAGTGAAGGTGTCCCAACAGAGGCAAAAGCTCAAAACCCAGCATTGACAAGAAGATGTCAGTACACCCAAAAAACTTTTTGCATTAGCATTTGGCAGGAAATTCAAACTGTTCTAACCATAGAAAAACACTGCCAGATACTGAAATTTATTCTTTTCTTTGCTGCTATTATAACAAAAAGTGTTTTCTTCCTTTTTCTTTTTATTGCTGAAGACTATGTCGTATTTCTAAAGCAATGCAGAAAGCTGCCATAAGCACTAGCTTATTTCTTTGTTCATAGCAGTATCACAGAAAGACAGTGAAAGTTGCATACACAGCTTCAGAGAAGTGCTGCACATCAGCAAACAGAATCAGAATATTTTGTCTATATGCTAAACAGCACTTTCAGCATCCCACTCCTTATCTTCTATTAACAATGTCCCATGTAATATCAATCAAATTCCTACTGACACTGCCTTCAGTTAGGCCTACCGGATTTATATCACCTTTAAAAAATCCCCCCACCACATCACCTTTCAGTCAGAGAAGTTACCTAAGTTCGTTTGACAAGCTCTAAGTTCAAAAACTACACCATTTATCCCACTTCCCATTCACTTTCATACCTATGCAGCCTGAAGCTGGCAAACACGGCCACAAAAGAAAATTCATCGTAGGAAAGACCTGAACCTGTATCCACATCACAGCAGATACATGCAAATACATACAAAATTAGCTTTTCAAATTGATCAGTTTGGAGAGATGGTTTAGCAGTCATGGCAGAACAGCCTGTCCAAAGGAGGAGCCTCCAGGACCTTTTCTTTTGGCAGTGGCATCAGCTTACAGAGACTGTACAACTGCTGCCTTAGACACACTCCTTTTCAGCAACATCCTTTCCCTCCCTTCACTGCAAACTGTCTATACCTAAGCTCTTCCTAATCCATTTCAACCACAAAACAAGCTGTTGCCTACAGGTCGTCTCCTTTTGGCTGGGGTAAGAGATTCAGGTAGTGTTGTTGCAATGATCTGAACGCAGACAAGTTTTTAAACTTTAAGCTCCCAAACTCCCCAGTCCACCACTTCATCACCTAGCTCCGCTCTTACAGCCCAGAGTCTCACTTAGACTGCTTCTGTGCCTCCTTCTGATTAACATCAAGTGATGAAACATTAACTTAAAACAATAAACAGCAAGAAGGAAGCCATCTAGCCATTCACAGGAACTCAGGTCTGTCGCTCTAAGAGATATAGCTGCAAAGTAAAGGAGAGCATCTCAATGAATTGGGTTTTTCAGAAGGGGCCAGCAAGCTCCAGCTATTGAGACCTTAGTAGCCACATTTCAGCCTGTGGAATAGGGAAAGATCTTGGGTAGGACCAGCAAGAATCAAGACCCTGGTGCAGCAAGAAGGGGAAACGTGCCATCAGCACTCAGGGCAAGGCGAAGAGGAAGGCACTGCTGATCAGTCAGTGAACAGCAATGAAATGCCAGGTAGGGTCATGCAAAGACTCAGAGTGCAGCAGGAAAAAAAACCAAACCAATGAAGTCCATAAAGTGAGGGAAAGGCAAGTTAGTGTACAATGTTAACGAGCAGAAATAATGGAGCAGTCTACAAGTAATGTAGAGGCCTTTGCCAATGAAACACGTTTCCAAAAAGCAGAGCAAATGAAGCAAGGTAGGGAAAGGCTCACGCAAGCATTTACACACTCCACAGGACCAGGACATGGGAGCTACATCTAACCTTTCCCCCTCGAGCACCCTGTCCCTTCCCAATGCCATGCCTTGGGCTCTCCTCTTCACAACCATCACCTAAGCTGACTGTCCCTGAAAGGCAGTAATACTGCTTGGCTAATTAAACCACTGTAAGTATTGCCACTTCCTTTGAGGGACAGGAGCTTGGAGTATCAGTCTTAACTTACATTCTAATTGCATGAAATCTACATGTGTCACAGACCAGGAGCCAAGAACAAGCTGAACATTCGGCAATACAGCACTGATTTATTTAAAATGTATACTGACAGCATGGCCTAAGCAACAGCTATGTTACTTCTCAACACTTAAGTAAAATGGTATTAGCATTAGCGTGAATTGTGCATGACAACATTAACCTGGAAGCTGTCTCTGAAGAAGAAAGGAGCACATGCTTCTGTTATTTTAAGTATGTAGCAAACAATAATTATACCCTAGGCAATTGAACAATTGACTTTTGGGACAGAAAAGCAGGCTTGGGGATTAGGGTTTTAAGGCTGTTGACTTGCCTTCAATGCATCTTCTGCAACAGCCGTTTAGTTTGTGCCAGAACCGTTCCAGTATGAATCACTTGTTTAAATTCTAAGAATATGCTTTCTCCAGAGCTCCCCAGCAATGCTGCTGACACTAATCAAATCTGAAGTCACCCACACTAGATTTTAGTTGAACTTGGCATTAAGATACTTGTGTACTTGTGGTGCAAGTACACTCCCTCCGCAGTGTTTACTGAATCCTTAAGTTTTCCACTCATTTCGCAGCTGACAGCTGGTTTATATTAAAGGCACAGCCCTCTCACTAGTCCATGAGCAGGGGAACACAAAGCTGTCTGCAAATGAGAGGAAAAAACAGAACATAAAGACAAAAAGACTGAAACAGCACCACGAGCACAAAACAGGAGCTTGAGACCAGCTAAGTGGGATTTTTATTGAAGCAGTACAGCTCATTTCTCTCTACCACACTGTCCTTCAGGAGGAAGAATATTGGGGTGCACAAGCGAAGGTTCAAGAGTAGAACCAATTTAGGCATATAATACTCTACCACAGCTCCTAACTGCTGTTTAACATAAAGCCACTTGCCCGTTGAATGCATACCATAATTGAAAAAGCAGACAGTATGTTCAAGCCAGCTCCCCTACCACCACTTAAAACTTGTTAACATGCTGTAAATCCACCAAACTTGCATGTGTGCGTTAGCCTTGCAGCAATAACAGGAATCCATGGATTCAGACTTTGTTCCTATGGATACACATGTATAAACAGGTACATATTTCCAAGCTGCACAACTTGGTTAACACGAAATCTTTTCACACAACTGTTTGGGAGACAGCCACCAGCCACACAGCTTGAGAATTACCACTACTCTGTGGTAGTACCACCAGGCTCTGGCTCTCTTTTAAACCACCTGAGCAAAAGTCTCATTTGTGTATTGTAGACCTTTTTCCTTTTAAATGCATGAAGACGGTCATCTTGTATTTGTCCAACTGAGACAGCTCCGCTTTTGCTGGCAGAGATCAAAAGCCGCTCCTGCTTGGAAGCCTGAAGAAAAAAAGTGCTTTTGTGTTAGCAGTGATACCGCCAACTTTCAGATGCAGAACACATCATTAGTAATATAGTTTGATTACAATGAACCAACAGTTCCCTGTTAGAGGCATACAAGAACATTAAAACAATGCCAAAACATTACATATGCTGACCGTCAGCTGAGCACAGCTACATTTAGCTGGCAGTCACAATGCCCTCTGTAATTGTGACCTGTTTAAAAAGGGAGGCTTAACGAACAGTGCATGGCCATAAAGCAACAGCTGTGGTTAAAGCACAGATGTATGAACAGACACAGAGCTGCTGTCAGCCTCTGACATACCTTGAACTGGGTGTTATTTTGCATACAGCCAGAAAGATTAATCCGTTCCTGCATTCATCTGTACTTTATTCAGAGATTCCAGCTTTAGCTATCATCTTGTTGAGGAAACAACTCCAAAAGGCCAAGGCTTGAAATATTAATGACAATTAAGACCAGTCTTTGCTAATACTACAAAACTGAAGAGCAAAGCCAGAAAACACATGCTTAAAGAAGGCAAAAAGCACACGTTGGGTGAAAAGCACATGTTGGAGTTTGTACTTAACTGCACAGAAATGGAACATTTTGTAGCACTGTACATCAGCTTGCCACAAAGTTTAAAGCGAAATATGGTCCCTACTCCAGTAGCCAAAAGAGAAGAATGCTTTACTAGAGACAGCACAAAGCTGGAAACTGAAAGAAAAGGTTATTGACTGCATTTCTGCTGGATTTCCAAGGACCAGAGAATGGAATATTTCCAATGATTGTGTCCAATTCACAGTTTTTGTACTCAACAGTATAAAACCTGACATTGTCAGCCTTACTCCTGCTTCCCAAAGCTACTCTGAAGCCAATCAAAACTTAACAAAAAGTGAGACAGGACTGCTTTAGGGGAGAAAACAGAGCCTGGCTTCCTTTCCTGGGGATGCCAAGGAAGTCCAAAAATTTACTCAATTCTTAAACACCTTGTACACACTTTCCTCCACAAGCAAAGATGCTGCAGCCTGGAAGCCCTGACTCCAAAGCTCCAGTTACATCACCCTCATTTTTTGTAGGCTTCCCCATCTCGGAAAAGTCCCCAGGGGAAAGCTTTACTGCCAGGGGAAGGCAAATCAGCCTCCAGACAGGGTAAACGCATTTATTGTTCTCTGTTCTGAGCTTGCATATATCCCACTGAAAAGTACTCTTCCAAGGAGGGTTTTTTTCCAGTTATGCTACCAAAAGTCCTTTATTCTGCACACCTTTAGTAACAAGGGAGACGAGGTTCCACATGACCTTATTCTCTTTTGCAAGAAGAATTAACCAGCATTTTCAGTGGATGCAAATTTGATTTTAATATAACCACCGACTTTCAGAACAGCAGCACAGATACTACACAAAAGAGTATCTGAAATCTCAGGTACCCTTCTTCATCCGGTGCCTGATGTACAAGAAGCGTACTACAAGTGAAAGGTAGGGTCCACATTTTGGCCTAGCCATTTGTTCTTCTTGGAGGCAGAGAAGGAACACCAGCTCTTGCTATTCACAGGTCACCTCTACTAAAACACAAGAGGGAGGAAACCGAAGAACACCGTTATCTCTTCCCAAGCATGATACGAGAGAGAAACTTTGGGCTTAAGAGATCTTAAAAGAGGAATTCTATATTCTGTTATCTGTGTTTAAAGCCATTCAGCATGCATTCAGACATGGCAGTTACCCAAAAAAAGTGAAACTGGCCAGTCTATTAGGGGGAGGATTTTGATTTTTTTACTTCTAAGATAAACTCCACAAAGATTGAACTACTTGCACTACTCAATCCTATATGCTCTCCACTGGAAGGCTTTCCTTGAGCTACTTGCTAGATTCAGAAGACACCTTCGACATCTGGGGTTTTCATACTCTTCTTTCGATTTCTAAAATTCTCTTTCTGTGGTTTGATAGATTGTTTTGAACAAGGAGAGGGCAGCTGCGCGACTTATTTCAAATACTTTCAAGTGTTTGTCTTTTAAAAGTTAATCTTCTAGTCTAACAATCTTTTTTTATTGCTCTACTACTCAGTAAGAGTTACAATGTTGAAATAAATCTGGGTTAAACAAATACTTTGATTTGGAAAGTAAACACAGACATCCTTCCTGTTAGCTCAGTTCAATAGTCGCACTTTAAGTGACCAAGGCACTTAATACATTCTAAAATTAGGAAATTCTGCTTGTGTGTTTAAATTGCCTTCAGTAAGGAAGAGATTTCTGAAGCTCAGTGTTGCACTCTCTTACCAACACTTACTGCTTTGAGAAAGAGAGAAGCGTGTCAGCAAGGCAAAAGCGTAAAGCCGAGATCACAGCCTTACTCCTGGACAGGCGAGACTCGTGCCAAGCCTGTGCAAAAGGACCCATGACAGCTTGCAGAGGTGATTACCTACAACAACATCACACTCCGCCACCGTTCCCGTCCTACAGTTGCAATCCCTACATTCTTCCCTGCCCTCCTGCCTTGCAGCCAGCTACATTTAACCTGTGTTCTGGTGACCTTTCACTGCTTCACCAGCTGCCCCAGACTGCTGGCTGCCCTATTCATCAGCCCCCATCAACCCTCTCCTCCTCCCAGTTTTACCAACAACAATTGTCTCATCGTTGGGGTGGCTGATATACAAAACTACATACCCTTGAGCCCAAGCATCAATCCCAAGATAACTCCCCAGTTGTTTCTCTCTCCACTGAGCCAGTTTTAAATACAATGCTCTCCATTAGCAGTGCAAGCCCTTTCAATAGAATAAATAAAGTACAGTACAAAGTCAAGTGCTTTGGAGAAACAATTTTACAACTGATGCTTTCAACCAGGCTGTAATCTTGACAAACCCGTCATATTTTACACTTTACACTCCCTTCCATAGAGCAGATCTATTTTCATTAGTATATATATTCAGCTGCTAAATCTTCTTCCATTGAATCGCAAATAAACTCTTACCATTAAAATTGCACAGACTCCACCTCAGGCTAATGACTTTAAAGTCTCCTAGGTCTCCTGTTACCCTTTTAATACACCAGAAGTACGTTCTTTTAATCTTCTTGTGGTACTGATTCAGTCACAGCCACATTAACATAGTGCTCTCACATTACAGCCCTAGTGAATCTCCCTTGCTTACACTCAGTCTCACTCTTGATGTCAGAAGCTGCCCACTACTGTAACACCAACAACATGACACTCCCAGTGCAGCTACCTACTGAGTTTCCAAAACCCATGGTTTTGTAGGGGAATTGCAGTAGAAGCCTATTTACTAATTTCACATTCTGGCATGATTACCAAAATAATCTGATCTGCCCTTCAGGCTTGGAAGGAAAAAGTAACTTAGCTGTAGCCTCCTAAGAGGACATCATGGTGCCTTTCAAAGGAAACGGGACTCAGCAGGCAGGACCCTTCATCTACAGCAGAAGCTCTGCTTGGGTATACCGGGCACATACCACAGCAGCAGATTCTGGAGAGGAAATTATGCCACATCATTAGTTTTAATGAAAACACCACAATGTTGTTTTCACCAAAAAGAAACATATACATATTGCATCCTGGAGAAAACCTACAGACTCGCTGTGGTGACCTGTGGCTGCATTTGCAGAGAAATAGATTCCTGGCTCAGCAGCTACATGCCATTTATAGCATGAAAGCAAGTCACTCTTAAAAATTAGCTTGTTGTAAGTAGACCACTGATCCTCTATGTATGCGAAAACAGGCTAGAAATAGACATGAGGATATTAGAGGAAAAAAGGTTATCTACAGGGAAAAGCACATATGGGAACCTAAGACTTGTGCTGATGTTAGAAGCTCAGTTTAGCTGGTCACCCTACAGCAGATCATCACAGTGGTGGACAACCCAGTCCATGATTACACTCACTTGTATGCCCATAGGAACTGGTAGCATCCAGTTGAGAAGAAAGGGCAGAAAGATTGTGACAACACTGAGAAGACCCTGGTCTCCACAGAGGCATCTTCACTCCAGGGATAACTAGAAAGTCCCTTTGGTCCCAGGAGTTAGCCAGAACCACCCACATGTTGGAAAGTTTCAGTATATGGAAACAAGCAGATGTTTGCAATTCATACAGCTCCTAAGTAGAAAAGGACTTTATAGGAATCACAAAGTAGTAGCAATTAATAACACCGCAGTAGTTATTAATGCAGCCGTAAGCCATCAAAGCAGAGCAGCTGAACCCAAGGGCATGCAGGATGTCAGAAGTACGGCAGCACAATGAAATCAGGAGTTCAAGGAGACCAAGACAAAACTAAGTTAAAAACTAAAGGGCAAACGGTCCTCAGTCTGAAGTGAGCATGCTCAAGCAGAGCTCTCTAAGAAATATGGGGACTTGAGAAACTGCTCAGAGACTATGAGACTGTAGGATGACATAGCACAGAGCAGGTGCAGTAGAAAAATGCTGTGCTCTATTATAGAAAATCCAGAGAGACTCATGGGAAAGTTGGATCCAAGGAAAGAAATTTTAGGTCATACAGACAGGCCTGCAGGAGGATGCTATGAGTCTCAAGAGATGCTTGAGAGAGTAAACCAGACCTGTTTAACACAAGAAAGTCAGCGATAAACACGGTGAAAGAAGACAGGCTTTAACAGTAACACACTGAGGCACAGAACTGTCAGGTACATATCAACACAATGGCCTCATAAATCAGTAAGACGTAAAAAAAAATAAATCCCTAGATTAAAAAAAGCACACTAGTTAAACTAATAACTCCCCACATTGCAGGGACTCTTGCTATTCTTGCTGAATGAATTATACATCTTTGAGAAAGAGGGGGGAGAAGATGAGCACAAGGTGAGAGAATTATAACAGATGCAAAAGTCAAACAAACTGGGAAGATGATGCAGAGACTGAACACCTAATGCCCCAAATGGTGTAACATGGGAGCAATTCAGAGGCACTCACTTAGCCATAAGCTGCCAAAATGGCTGACAATGCATGAGACAGTGGCTGTGTCTAAGTCCTGGTTTGAGTTCCCACTCATAAAAAAAAGAGAGAGTCAGACATGCGGAACTAATTATGCAACCCCTTTTTTGACAGATCTGAGCAAAATATTATTGTGCATCCTCTTCAAGAGAATCGTAACCAAAACCACCAAAATGCCCACTACAAAAAAAATGCCCACACAGCGCAAGCTGGTCTTTTATACATTTTACACAAATGAGGAACTGTGATTCAACCTGTACTTACTGAAGAAAGCACAGGCAAGTGACTGGAAACCATTTCACAGCTCCTTTGTGAACTTTGCTCAAGAACAACTGAAACAGCGGTAGCTACCCAGCAGGAAGGTGGAATTGGTGAAAAAGCTGCATGACTGATGAAATGTCTCTATACAAGCAGCACCTTTCCTCCTCGAAGAGCACTTACAAGTAACTGGTTTAACCTGAAGACAGCAATTGAAAAGAGACAACAGCACAAAATTCACCTGGGAAAAAAAAATTCTTAAGGAAGATATTGATGAAAAATTTCAGGAGAACAATTCAAAAATTTGTCATCTCTGCTACAATGACCAGATTGGAATAATCATTAAAGACTGTACAAATGCTTCTAGATGAGTATCAGGAAAAACAAGGCTAGGCCGAGAGACACAAGAGGGCGGGAGAGGAGATAGATAACAGAGATGGCCAAGTTTTCTATCAGAGGAAAGATACTGCTGCTTAAATCCAGAGAGACACAGGAAGGCATGGAGCACGTCAGCTGCTGGGGCAGGATGGCACCAAGGGTCACCACACATCACATTCGACACGCCTGGGCACACTCACCATTCCGGTAAAATTCAGCGACATCAGAGGGAAAAATACCAGCAGATTGCTGCTGCCTCCTGTCCTCAGCACCTCACTGTATTTCCATAAAATACCCAGGAAAGGGTACATCAAAAGCAGCCTTCTGCCTTTTATGAAAAAGCACTGAGAAAGCTGCACACAATGAACAAGAAGGCAAACATGGGTGACTACGGCTTAACTGAAATTACACCAAATTGTAATATACTCAGACAGAAGAGAGTTAGTTTGTAGGAAACATAGGCTGGACAGCCAGTGGAAGGATGCCAAAAACACACCTTGCAGGGACCTGTGCCAGGAACGGGGGTCACTAGTAGCGAAGATAGCAGAGATAACCGAGGAGACAGCCTGAGGGACAGCAGGTTTCTCCAGCGACACAGAAACACAGAAGTATTAAGCCATACGGCTTACACACATGGGATTTGCAGCTCTCCACTGCTTCACAGCATGGAGAGAGACAGAAACAAGTCTTAGTATTTGCAGCAAACAAGTGCTTGTAGGAGAACAGAGAATGGAAAAATTCATACTTCAGGTCTATAGTTTGACTATATAAATAGGGATTAGACAAGACACAGATAAGGACTAGGTGACGGAAGTGAAGGGTAATACGCATGTGACTGTTTGCCACCAGGATCAGGGTTCAGCAGAAATGAGATAGGAGAATTTGCTTCGATATCAAGGCCAGTATCAAGTTCACTTGATTTTCTTTATTCTCTGTGCTCCCACATAAAGATTTTCTGTATCTAAGGCTGCTCAAACCTATTTCCTCAGAACATCAGAGCCACTGACCAAAAAAA
>VFFE01006369.1:0-10565 GCA_008921705.1 Burhinus oedicnemus | reverse complement strand
GCTGAGGAGGTGCCCGAGGCCCCGCGCCCCGGCAGGCCCCCGCGGGGGAGGGGGCAGACGGTGCTGCGGCCGCAGGCCCCGCGGGTGGCGGGCCGAGGCCGGGGGTCTCTCCAGCGCCGGGCGGCGGGCTCGGCAGGGGCTGGGGGATAACAAAGCCCGGCGCAGTCTCGCCACCGCGGCGGCGCTCACCTGCCCAGCGGTCGCTTCATGCCCGTGTCGGCGGCAGCGGCGGCGGGCAGGCGCAGGCTGTGCCTCAGGCTGCAGCCCTTGTCGAGGGGCGCGGGCACGGCGGCGGCGCGCTCATGCTCCACCGTGACCGACTCGTTGCGCTTCCTCATGCCGGGAAGGGGGGGCTTGGGGGGTGGGCGGCGGCGGCGGCGGCGGCGGCGGCGGCGACCCGGGGCGGCGGAGACGGCAGAAGCGGCGCCGCGCACAGCCGCCGCTCCCCCTGCGCCGCGCTCGCGCCGCGCCGCACCACGCCCCTCCCCGCCCCGCCCGCACCCCTGCCAATCCCCGCCTCCGGCGCGGGCTCGCGAGGGAGGCGCCGCGGTCCCGCCGAAGTGCTGGCAAGCGGCGCCATCTTTACTGAGGGCAAAAGCGCCGGCTGCCATTTTGTTGGCGGCCGGAGGCCAGGCCTCGACGGGCGGGTGAGGGGCGGCGGGGAGGGCGTCCGTGTTGCGGCACACGCGGCTTTAGGCCCCTCTCTCCTGGGCGTGGGAGCGGTAGTGGTGCGAGCAGGTGACCCTGCCGGCTTTGGGAGCAAAGGGGCACTGTGGGGCGTCAGCCCTCCTGGGGCGCAACGGGTATGGAGTGCTGGGGGAGGCAGGGGCATGTCAGAGCACAGGAGGCCCTGTGGTGAAGTGTGGGGTGCTGTGCTGGTGTGTGTCCCAGTGCAGGGACCTGGGAGATGGCCCCTCTGGTGTCATGGAAACCTGTGGGTGACAGGAAGTGTTGGCACCCCAGCACCTGGAATGGACAACATGTGTTGCTGAACATTGCAAGCTTGCATCCCTTGCTGCTGCTCACAAGGGAAAGCGGGGAGACAATCATTGAACTGCCTCCATGTGAAGAGCCAGTGGGACACAGGGAAATGGGACAGCTGCGAATGAAAGAATGCCAGCTGGTCTGTAAGGGCCTGGAGGGGCTGTGAGGCCTTGCCCGGGGCTCGAGGCTAAGCTGCAGCACACACCTCAGCGTGGGGAAATGGCATAGCTGATACAAGGATGAGGAGAGAGGTGAAACTAGCAGTAGCCCTGACTCTTAGCAGTGAGGACAGGAATGAAGCACTGAGGGGACACACAGTCATAGCCTTGGTCTCTCAACAGTCGGAGATCATCGCCTTCCACTATTTTCATAGAATCATAGAATGGTTTAGGTTGGAAGGGACCTTAAAGATCATCTAGTTCTAATCCCCTTGCCACGGGCAAGGACACCTCCCACTAGACCAGGTTGCTCAAAGCCCCATCCAGCCTGGCCTTGAACACTTCCAGAGATGGGGCCTCCACAGCTTCCCTGGGCAACCTGGGCCAGCATCTCACCACCCTCGTAGTGAAAAATTTCTTTCTAGTATCTGTTCTAAATCTACCCTCTTCGAGTTTGAAGCCATTACCCCTCATCCTATCGCTACATGCCCTTGTAAAAAGTCCCTCTCCAGATTTCTTGTTGGCCCCTTTCAGATACTGGAAGGCTGCTAGAAGGTCTCCTCAGAGTCTTTGCTTCTCCTGGCTGAACAAACCCAACTCTCTCAGTGTGTACTCATAGGAGAGGTGCTCTAACCCTCTGATCATCTTCGTGCCCAAAAAGTTTTGTCTTCCAAAACTTTCTCTGAAGCAGAAGGCAGCCATATCAAAGCTTCAGATGTGATTGCCCTCCTGTTTGCTCTGTAGCCTTCTGGGGAGGTTATGATACCACTTTGGAAAGCACATCCTCATGGGCTCATCTCTACAGACGCACACGGGCAAGGCTAACTTGCTACAGAGCTTCCCTAACAGTGTAGTGATTCTGCACTGTAAACAAGTGGTGGCAAATAAAGAATAAATAAAACATCCCCTCAGTATCAGCAATAGCTGGTGACTGTGCTGTCCGTACCATTAGGGAGCAGGACAGCAATGCACTGCAGAAAGGAGCCATGCTAATGTGTTTTGTCTCCCACTGCTGCTGCTGGGTTGATGTATTGGAGTACCTTCTGTGTTCCTATAAAGTGAAAAAGTGAAGCAATTCCTGGAAAATGGATCTTTGGACAAGTGATCTCAGCTATCTTGTGTCCATTTCTCCTGACTTGCCGCTGATTGATCCTGTACCTGATGGAACATGGAGATTCAAGGGAAATACAGCATTATGAATTAATCCCAGGAGCAAAGACAAGGCAGTAGACCAAAAAGGAGGAAGCAATTGTTAAAATACAAGCCTCAACTATCTCAGCAGTTATGGATAGCTAGCAGAAAGTACTGTGTAATGTGCTAACATGTGCTTTGTCATGTCTCTGGAAGCTTCTCCTAACATTTGAAACATTTTAGAGATTTTCTCTTGGCCAAATCATAATTGCTAAGATTTTCAGTGGGACCTTTGTTTATTGTCTGGCATGCTTTGAATAGCAAAGGAGAGTGTTCTTGTCCCTCTGATTTTGTTTCATTTCCCAAATCTTACTGGGAAGACTGAATGCTGCGATTGGGAATTGTTAGCCATGTGTTAGGAGCTTTGCCTGGTGATAACGTGTCATGAGTGGTGGTCACTCCAAGAGCAGGCTCTGCAAAGGCTGTATGGGGCTCCTTGGGAGTGACAGTGTAGTCCTGCAAAGACGGAATTGCAGGCTGCCCAACAGGCTTTAATACAAGGGGAACGGACTCAGGTGTCATAAATCCTCTGAGATGCCTGTGGTTGAAGTTTATTACTGAGAAGGACAACTAAGAAAAATTACTTTAAAGTCTGCCTTTGTGGCATGGGTTTTAATATTGGTTGGCTTTTTGTCTGTGCTAGAAAGAAGACAAGCGAGGATTGTCTTGTGGCGACCTTAAGCTATTCTCAGCATTTTTAAAAGCTTCTCTTCCTTAACTGTGTACAAGTATAAACAAGTGTTTGTTTGGTCTCTCTCATGATATCAGATTTTTAAGATTTAGAAATCACCACATCTTTTTTTCTTTCCCATTTTTTTCTGTAATGTCCTCTGTGCTGCCAGTACATAATTTATAGAATATGAAGAGGTTCACCCATTTGGGATCAGTACCTGCCCTTCTTCCTATTGAAAGAGATGAGTGCTGCCTCAGAAATTTGTGCATTCAGAGAAATCATGTGTGGCATCCATTCTGAATTCCAAATTAACCCCAAATGCAATGGCTGAATTCTGGTGGACTTGATGGGAGTTTGTTGAGGCAAGGGTCCACTACAAACTGTACTTCTGCAGCTGTTATAGGCAAACCAGGGTGAAATTCTACCATCTGCGGTCACCAAATACTTCATCTGAACAATGCAAAACAGCTTAGAGAATGTGCTGCCACAGGATTTCTTAGCAGCCAGTAACTCCATGTGGTTCTACAAAGGGAGTATGTACAGGAAGAACAGGAAAATCCAGTAAGAGTAAAGGTTGGGAAAGAATTTGAGATTTCTTAGCTCAAGGCATGAACAAAGATTATGGTAGAGGAATAGTAGAAACTATCCCTGTGGGCAAGGACACCTTCAGTAGGGTTTCTATATGTCTGGAATGATCTGGAAGAGGTCTGGAAACAGGCCATGGGGCAAGGACATGGCCTGCTGGACTGCGCCGATGGCAATCTCCTCCCCCCCTGTATTCTCCAGAGGCAGCCACACCTGAACTCTCTAGCCTGGCCTAGAGATGAGGAAGATAGATGGAAAGCTTAGGACAGCAACTGAGCACAGATCCTAAGTAACATTATCAAGAGAAGGATGAGAGCTGTGTTTGGCTGTGGATGTGCTCAACCAAGTTTCCCCAAAGGACAGAATCCAGAGCAGGAGACACTGAAGGAACCCCAAAAGGCCAGGAGAAAGTACTGGTTAGGAAACCACCGTGAGATAAGTCTCTGGAGAGCACGAGAATATTCAAAGCTGCAGAGAAATCGGTAAAGGCAAGGGCAGAGCCACCTCCTTTGAGGAGGTGCTGGAAAGGGGGACAAAAGCTAAGGAGAGGTGACTCAGGGCAGAGCAGAAGGAGACTGCACCCTCCTGAGGAAGGCAGCAGTACTGCTGGAAATGCAGAGAGGCCTGCTAGGACCGCTAACCACAGATTTCTGTTCCTCAAACTGACGGGACAAAGAAGGAAACGTGATGCTACAAGCAAATAACGTTCTTTCCCTAGTCACCAATCACAGCACAAATTCTACAGCTTAAGTTGGTGGCACATGTTTGTGCTTGACAGGCAGCGCAGGGCTCTCTGGTAGGTTGAGCACTTCTCCAGCTGCTGCCTTTGCAGCACAGCACCGTGGGCTTCTTCATTCTGTTTACCTAGCTGTCCCCAAGTTGCACCATGTAGAGGAAATTATGGAGAAGACTGTGGAGGTATCCTTCCATGGTGACTTCCTGAAGACAGGAAAATCCAGGCTACTAAGGTAGAGCCAACGTTGGAAAGGTCTGTCGTACAATGCTCCTAATGACTCAGAGAAGTGTTGCTTGCTGATGTTCCCAAGTCAGCACAACCCCCTGCTAGTTTTCCTAGTCAACAGTAGACACAGAGCTGGCTGAAGCCAGAGGAGCTGGACAGAGTTTCAGTGTATGCTAGTGCTCCAGTCTGCTATGCCTGGGCTGAGCCAGCTCTCCTGATCCCGCCTTAGCTGTGGCTAAGTCAGTTTCTGAAAGCCCCATATTGAAATGACTAGTGCTTTTTAGATTACAGAGTTGTCAGTTAAGAAGTAAAGCATTTCTACTCACCTGCATGCCTGGGTGATTCTTCACCGGTGTGTTTGAAGGTGTCTAAAAGGAGTCTCTCCAAAGTGTTCTCCATGCTGACCACCTTGCATGCCAGTGACAGTGGTCAGTGACAGATGATCATGAGGTGTAGGGATGTCATTCAAACCCCTATTTGCTCACCTCAGGTTTCTGTGAGCCTCCTCCAGATGCTGTAGATCTGGTGACCTCATCTCCAGGAAGTCAAGAGTCCGTGCAGAATCATAGAATCATAGAGTGGTTTGGGTTGGCAAGGACCTTAAAGATCATCTAGTCCAATCCCTCTGCCATGGGCAGGGACACCTTTCACTCGATCCGGTTGCTCTAAGCCTCGTCCAAACAGGCTTCCATTGATGGGGCATCCACAGCTTCTCTGAGCAGCCTGTTCCAGGGGCCACTACTCTTTCTCCTCTTCATTAATGACCTGGATGATGGGTCAGAGTGCAGATGGGTCAGCAAGTTTGCAAATGATCGAAAACTGAGAGGAGCAGCTGATATACCAGAGGGTTGTGCTGCCATTCAGAGGAGAAATGAGCCTCATGAAGTTCGACAAAGGGATGTGCAAAGTCCTGCACCAGTACATGTTGGAGGTATGGCAACCGGCCAGCCATGGCTTCAAAACTTTCTAGCCTTTGTTGCCTTGAGGAACTGCAGGCCCCTGAGGCCAGAGGGAGTGCCTGGAGTGACGAAGATTTCCCCTTGGGAAGGGACAACCAGTTTGAGGAACATTTAAACAAATGGGGCAGACACAAGTCCCTGGAAGCAGATGGGATGCCCCTGGGAGTGCTGAGGGAGCTGGCTGAAGTCCTTCTGAGACCAGTCCCTATGATCTGTGTAATTACAGCCGTGGTGATGGGGAGGGGTTCCTGGGAACTGGCAGAAAGCAAGTGTCACTCACTGCTGTCTTCAAGGAGGGCAAGCAGGAGGATGCAGGGAACTACAGGCCGGCCAGCCTCACCTTGATCCCCAGGAAGGTGATGGAGCAAGCAATCCTGGAAACCATCTCCAGACACATGGAGGACAAGGTGGCCATCAGGAGTAGTAGATTGGCATGACTTATGAAGGGGAGATAATGCTGAAGCAACCTGATACAGTACATGCCAGATGCTGACTGACCAGCGAGAAAGCAACTTGGCAAAGAAGGCCCTGAAGGTCTCCTGGTGGACATCAAGTTGGACATGAGGCAGCAGTGCATCCTTGGGACAATAAACACCAAGAGCCTCCTGGGCTGCATTAGGGGAAGTGTTGCTGGTGGGTGGAGGGACGTGATCCATCCCCTCTCCTTGGGCCTGATGAGGCCAACCCTGGAGCACCGTGTCCAGTTCTAGGCTGCCCAGTACAAGAGAGACACCGACGTACTGGAGCCAGTGTTGCAAAGAGCCACAAAGATGATGATGGGACTGGAGAAATGATCCTGGGAGGCTGGTGGTGGCTCTGCTCATGGTGGGAACCTCCAGATTCCTGGGACCTAGCAGCTCCCACAGTCACAGAGAGGCTTTGAATGGAGAGATGTCCCCAGATGGGGAGGCTGCTTTGTGGGCTGGAAGGTGATGCCACCATGGGTAGGGGGAGGTCCCTTGCAGGGGCTTTCCATGATGGGAGCTCCTCCAGAAAAGAGAGAGTCAAGAGAGGGTTGAAGGCTTTTATTAGTGGCCCCCTGAAGTTGAGGGGGCCCCAAAACTGCATGTGAGCACAAGTGCTTGGTGGCCAAGGTGGCCAAGGTGCCCAAGGGCAGGTGCCCTGGGGGCAGGAACCAAGAGACCCAGCAGGCCTGGAACAGCTTGGCGGCTGAGACGCACTGGCGGGGGGGCACAGCAGGCGCATGATCACCTCCTGGGGGGGCACGGGTGTCAGGGTGGGGCCTGGGGAAAGCCTATTGTCTGGGAGACCCCTGCACACTCCCATGCCAACATCCCTGGCCCCTGGTGCCCCCGCTGCCCCCCCATGTCTCTCAGCTGTCCCCAATGCTCCTCAGTGCCCCCCCAGCCCCTGCAGCATTCTCCAGCTCTCTTCTGATGCCCCGCAGCTGTCCTCCAGCACCCTCCCCATGGCCCTCACCATGCCCTCTCATGGCCCTAGCTCCCCCTTAATGCTTCCTAGGTGCCCCCCAAAGCTGCCCCTTATTCCCCAGACCCGCAGAAGGTCTGGCTCAGCACCAGCTTGGTGGGCAGCCTTGCATGTGGGAAAGCCCCAAAGGACTCTCCACTGGCATCCTGCAGGACCACGCTCCTGGGAAAAGCTGGTGATGGAGACCTTCACATTGTCCTCGCTATCCAGAAGGTTTTCCAGCTTCAGATCCCTGTGGGGCAGAGGCAGCACATGCTGGGGGCAGGCAGGGGCAGATGGCGGCTCTGGGAAGGAGAAGGTCAGGGGCCAAGGAGGGAGCTGTTGTTAGATGAGGGGCCAGGGACTCCTCTGGGAGAAGGAAGGCTTGGACTGAGAGCTGTGTTGCAGACGGAGTCATGGAGGCAAAGAGAGGCTTGCAGGCAGCATTTCATTGCCTGGGCTGAGTTGTGGGGATGATCCTCCAGGCAGCATGGCCCTGCAGAGCCCTCGCTGCCTCGGGCAGCTCTGTCCCCAGCTGTCAGAGCAGGGACCGCGTGCCCCCATGTTCACCCACCGGTGGACGATGGCCCTGCTGTGCAGGTAGGCCAGGGCGAGGAGCAGCTGTGAGAACCAGAGCCCTGTCTGGCCCTGGAAGCAGGGCCCCTGGCTCTGCACCCGCTCCAGGACGCTCCGCGAGGAGGTCAGCTCCGTGAGGAGGTAGAAGCCCGTCCTCATCTCCATGCCTTGGTGCAGCCTGATGAGGTTCTTGTGGCACAAGCCCTTTGAGACCTGTGGGCAGCAGGGCTTGATGTGGGACAGGCCTGCCCCCCTCTGGCCCCTATTTGTCCTGCACCCCCTTTGCACACCAATGCTCCCTTAACCCCTGGCAGCACCCCAGAAAATGCCCACCACGGCTGACATCCTCCTGGAGGTCGCTCATTGGGGTCTGCTGCAGGGGCTGGACTCTGAGGTGTCCTGGGCTGAGAGGCCAGGCAGGTGGCAGCAAAGGGCTTTCTGGTGAAACCTCTTCCAGAGCTCTTCGGCAAGCTTGGAAAACTACAGTTCTGCTCTTTGCAGCACTCCCTGTTCTGGGCAACCATGTCCTTCATGACCAAGACTAGGCTGGAAATTGAGAGTGCCACAGGGTAGGTCTCGCTGCTGGTGTGCCTGTGCTGGGTGTGCATGGCTCCTGCTGGACAAGGCTGCCAGCAGGTTCAGGAAAATTAGGTGCAAACACCAGCTGCTTGGCCCTAGGAGGAATTCAGGGGCCAAGTAGCAGCTTGGTGAAGCTGAGCTCCCCTGGGACCAGTCACCAGAGGAACTGCAAGGAAAGCCAGTCCAGAATTCAGTGTGACAACTTACGAGAGGGAACAGCGATAGCCACGAACTCTTCAAGTAAGTGGCTTTTAACTGCTCGCGCTGGCACACTGCCCTGCTTGCAGGCACCCAGGTGGTTGTGCCGGTGCTCTGGCCAGGGTCACTCGTGCATAACACAGGAGAGGGGCAACAGCAACCAGGGCCTTGCTCTGCTCCTGGGGAAGCTCTTCAGTCCCAATGGCTGTCAAGCCAATGATGATGATGATAAGCACGCTGACAATAAGCTGTTGGACTGATCTTTTATAACAGTCTAAGGGAAATTTTTTCCCCATGTGCCGTGCCAGCTTTGTTCACCTGATGACTTTGAAGATTGTGCTCCTGCTGAAGCACCTCTGACACAGCCCAATGCCCCCTTTCACTCCCCACGTCCCCTCTGAGAGGGCACCCTGTGCAGAGCAGCTGCGTAGGACTTAGCAGGGGTTTCCCCACAAGCCCACGGTGCTCGCCACAATGCAGGCTGTCGGCAAAAGCTTCACCTGTGCCAAGTGATCCTTACCACCAGCTTGGCTGAAGGTGAATGGGAGCTGTTGCACCTCTTGCGACAGACCAGCAAACACCATCGTTAAGCACACTGATGAGAAGCTTTTGGACTGACCTTTGACCCTCAAGGCATCATGAGCCCTAATGGGGTGGCCCTTTGCCAGCAGATCCTGCTCAGTTCAGGTCCATGAACTTGAGGACAGCTTGCTGCACACTGATTGCTTTTCCCCACGTTGAATGTGTTTGAAGGTGACGTTTGCCGGCTGTTGGAGGCTGTCCTTCTACTGCAAGGATGCAGGGCCCCCTGCCAATGAGTTGTCTAAGTTGCCCCATGCGAGCAGGGAATTGTCCTGGGACCCATGTCCCAGGAACAGCCTTCTCTAGGGCCTGTTGGGAGTGGGTGCAGAGGGCCACAAAAATGATCAGAAGGCTGGAACACCTCTCCTGAGGACAGGCTGAGAGTTGGGGTTATTCAGCCTGGAGAAGAGAAGGCTCCGGGGAGAGCCTTCAATACTTAAAGGGGGCCTGCAGGAAAGATGGGGACAAACTTTTTAGCAGGGCCTGTTGTGATAGGGCAAGGGGTAACGGCTTTAAACTGAAAGAGGGAAGATTTAGATTAGATAGAAGGCATAGATTTTTTACAGTGAGGGTGGTGAGACACTGGAACAGGTTGCCCTGAGAGGTAGTAGATGCCCCATCCCTGGAAACATTCAAGGTCAGGTTGGACTGGGCTCTGAGCAACCTGACCTAGTTGAAGATGTCCCCGCTCATTGCAGGGGAGGTTGCACTAGATGACCTTTAAAGGTCCATTCCAACCCAAACCAGTCTATGATTCCATTATCAGCAGGGGCCCTGCTTTGGCTGCCCTGGGCCTCGCAGTGATTCCACACACACATTTCTATCCACCCTTGGATCCATCCACCACCATCCCACCTTGGATCCATCCCTCCGCCCGCTTGTGCTGACCCCCTTATTTCCATCAACAGCCTCCCCAAAGCTGTGCCCCGCAGAGGTGCGGGGCAGCCGCCGGGGCCAGCTCAGCCTCTTGGGGCTCCTCCTCCCCAAGCGGAGCACGGAGACGGAGGAGGACCCCCGCCGCTCTTACTCCCGCCCTCCGGGAGGCATGTGCAGGCAGCAGGGACCCGGGAACCCCGGACTCGGCGCCTGCCAGCATCGGGCTCCCGTGGAGATATGCCCTCCACGCCCCTCGAGCCGCTTCCCTGCGGGGGATCCCCGGGCACCAGCACCTCCGACCCGCCCGCGCCGAGCTGGGACCGGGCCCCGCCACAGAACGGGGCGGCCGGCAGCGCTGCCCCGGAAGAGCCGCTCGCCCCGCAGCCCCGCCTCGCCCCGCCCCTCGGGGGCGTGGCCGGCGCCGGTACGCTGTTTCGCCAATGAGAAAAAACCTGCTGCCCTGCGTCAGCGCCGCGCGGCGGCGGCGGAGGCTGTTGCTAGGCAGGCCGGTGCGGCTGGCCCAATGGGAGCGGGGCGCTGCGGCCGGGGCCGGGCGCAGGCGGCGGCGGCGGCGGCGGCGGGCGCGGAGCGGCTGGGGCCCGGCGCTCACCATGCCCTACAAGCTGAAGAAGGAGAAGGTGCGGCGGGCGGCGGTGGTGCCGGGGTGCCCTCGCGCGTGGCCCGGGTGCGGCCCCGGTGACCGGTCGCCCCGCTCCCGCCGCCCTCCCCGCCGCGGCCTTCCCTCGGCGCGGCCCTCGGGCGGGGGCGCGCGCACGGGGCTGCGGCCGGCAGGGGGCGGGGGCGCGCGCCCGGGG
>VFFE01006366.1:325823-368453 GCA_008921705.1 Burhinus oedicnemus | reverse complement strand
CACACACACACACACACCCCGCTTCCACCGCTCGGCCCCCTCCGCCCAGCGGGGCCGGGCCGCCGCCGCCCTTTGTGTACCCCGGTGGGGCGGGCGTGCCCGGCCGCGGGGCGCGGGGGCGGCGGGGCGGGGGGGGGATTCATCCCGACTTCCCCGAGTTCGCCGCTTCCCCCGGCAGCGGCTGGGCCGGTGGGCTCGGTGGTTAACGGGTGCGTTTTGTTTCCTGCAGATAGTTCCTCCGAAAGAGTGGAAGCCGCGTCGGTGCTACGATGACATCGACGAGCTCGTCATCCCAGCGCCCATCCAGCAGGTGGTGACGGGGCAGTCCGGCCTCTTCACGCAGTACAACATCCAGAAGAAGGCCATGACGGTCCGCGAGTTCAGAAGGATCGCCAACAGCGACAAGTACGTCCGCGCCCGTGTCTCCCTACTGCGGGGGTTCCTGCAGCCCGAATTCCCCGGGGCCAGGTCCTCGGTATGGACTGGTGCCGGTCAGAGGCGTGAACGTAACACCCTGGGCAGATGAGGCGTGCTTGTAAAACTGGCTCTGCGGATGGGGACCTTTGTCACTTGTGTCGTCTGGCAACAGGACACGTAATGCCGGCGGAACTTTTTGTTTCTGCTGTGGACTCCTGTCTGTCTGTCCTCAGTAGCTAGACCATCCAAACTTTTACTGAGCAGAGTAGTAGAGAAAGGAATGTTTTTGACGTGAAAAGAGAGAGAGAAGAGATGACTTTAAAAGGAGTGTAAGCAAAACAGCCTTTGAAATAACTATTTAGAAATAGCATTGAAATTGCCAGCTACAGCCAGTCCGCTGAAGCTTATGTTACCTTGCAAGAGCAGTACACATCAGATATCTTAGGATTCTGTTTCTCTAACAGAATAGTTTAATCAAAACTACTTGTTTATGCTATATATGTAATTGTCTAGAGTATATATCTATATATACAGACATACTAAATAGATGTTAGAGTGTAAATTTGATCCCCCAGTGCTGCACAAAGAGGCCAGTATGTAGTTAGCAGGGAACGGACATCAAGAGCAGATATTTTGTTGGTAAACTGACCGTGCTTGACCAGTTTACTAGCGGCTGAGCCTGGAAATGTTTGTTACTTTTACAGTGGCAGAAAACTTTGGTTTTGGCTTTTTGTTTTTATTTATTTTTTTTCCAACTTGTTCTTTATATCTGTTCTGGTTTTGCCTACATCCTTCCTTGCTAAGTAGTGAAAACTAGAAAGTGAAATTGTTCTGACCAGAGAGAAGCACACAAAGCAAAAATGAAAGTAAACTGAGAAATGGGGAAAGTAATTTTTTTCCTGATCCTTTTTCCCCACATCTCACAGGAACAGAGCTGTGGCTGCTCTCACTGCTTTTCTGGGAGGTAGGGGTCTGGCTGATAACATGTATTCGGTAGTTTTATTGTAGCTTTTGATTGTTTCAGTGGTGGAAAACATTGGTTTAGACTCATCAAGTATCAAACTGCAGAGTCTTTAGTATCTTTGGGTTTTTTTCAGGTACTGCACACCCCGCTACACAGACTTTGAAGACCTTGAACGAAAATACTGGAAGAACCTTACGTTCAATGCCCCTATCTACGGTGCTGATGTTAATGGCACACTTTATGACAAGGTAAGAAAACTGTTTTGGTTTTCAACTGATGGTTGTTCCTCTATGTTGTATTCCATAAATACTGATGTAGCATTTGACTCTTACGTTTCAGAAAGAGTTAACGATAGTCTTAACAGAGTTACAGCTTCTGGAGTGGTCAGGAACACAATAAACCATATGTTTATACTGTACTCTCCATTTAACCCAGGTAGTTAAAGAAGGCTAATAGAGATAATGTTCTAAGGGATCTCTGTTAGAGCTTCAGTGTAGTACAGTTTAGTTCAAGAAAGCAAAAACTACCGTTGCATAAGTGTTGCTTTTGGTACTGCTTTGTGCTGAAAGGCGTATGAGAGTTGAAAGTGTTGATCAGTGAACACGTGCTGCTTTGGTATCCACTAGTGCATGTATTTTTGTGGCACAGCTCTGTAGCCATTATATGTTAGAATGATAAACATTAGAAAAGAGTATGCATTCTACTTGCCAGTCTCCTAAATTATGATGATTTACTCTTTTAAAATAGGTTTGGAATGAAAAGTGTTTCTGTTCAAGAGGGCTCAGACATCAGCTCAAGGTCGCACTATTGTTCTTTGCTCTGTAAAGTCTGTAGCTTCATGATTATTTCTCCTTCCGAATCCTTATGTTGACTGATAACTTTTATTTTCTCCATAAAGGTGGCTAGTAAACATTCAGTGTGTAAGCTAACACCATGTGAAACTTCCGTTTTAGGTGAACTAGCTAATGGTTTGAGTCGTGCTAGTTGATGGTTTGTCTTGATGGGCTGTTTCACAAGTGTGTGATAGCTTTTGCAGCTGTCATCTTAGTTGTGTGATTCTGTTCTTCATAATGCTTGGTTAACATGAGGCTTGTGTTTTGCAGCATGTAGATGCGTGGAATATTGGCAGATTGAACACGATCCTGGATATTGTGGAGAACGAAAGCGGCATAACCATTGAAGGAGTCAATACTCCTTACCTGTATTTTGGGATGTGGAAAACGTCCTTTGCTTGGCATACCGAGGACATGGATCTCTACAGTATTAATTACTTGCATTTTGGGGAACCCAAGTCATGGTAAGATTTTTCTAGAGAAGCTTCTAGATGTGGAAAAACAATACCATAAAATATTGGAATCAAAGTCATGACATTATGGGAGTTGACTAAAGAAATTACCATACCTCCAATCTTGCACTGCAGTTGTACCTGATGACAAAGACACTAGAAACCAGTAAGGAACTGCACGGCAGTGCATGTCCTCAGTAGCATTTGTTTGGTTACCTTCTAGAAAAGCCATTTGCTGTCCTGATGTAAAGGGTTCTTCAGAATTATAATCTAGGGTGGACGCTCTCTGCTGCGATAGGGCCAGAACTTGCAAAACTTTCTTATGATTTCCTGAGGCTCTAAAATGACCATACAGAGGTAATATGCCTGTTGTCACATAGGCGCTAGGGGAACAGGCAATTTGTAACAGATTTTGAAATGTAGCTGTTTATCATAGCTCTAAAAGCAGGCTAGTGGATCTTGCTGAGTGGTTTGTCCAGTGTCTGAGCTTTCATGATTGTTTTTAGGGGAGGCTCCCGAATTTTTCTGTAGCATGGGTTGCATTTTAAGAGTGAATCATTCCCTTCTGTTCACAAATAAATTTCCCAAGCAACTTCAACAATTGTTTCCATGGCACTTTTGTTGGAAACTAGTATTTTTGGCTGCCTTCTAGTACAACTTTGAAGTAAAAAATAATAGCTAGCACCATGTGACCAGTGAACAACCCCATGCAGTGGCAATAGCATGGGAGCACAAAACAGAATAATTCAGTCAGATGAACCTTTTGGCCATTGCTTCTTTTACAGTAGTACATGGAGGAAGTTAACTTTGCTGATATCTTAGCCTGATTTATTTAACAAGGAACTCCGTCAAGAATATAGCAGTCTATTTCAGAGTGAGAGAAAGCGAAGTAGGTGGTTCTATTTACTGTAGTCAAACCAACTAGGAGTTTTGTGGTGCCCATAAAAAGGTGTGTACGGAGAGAGAGATGTAGCCTGGAAGAGCACGCTGCAAGTTGTGCACATGTTAAGGATTTGACCTTGCATCTGACTTAGTCCCAGCTTGGCCTGAGGAGCTGAAAGAGACGATTCCATTTTCTCACTTGTTCTGTGTTCCTCCTTGCACTGAGTATACTAGTGACTGCATGGCTGTGAACTGAGACGGGTCAGGAAGTGTTCTTCCCTTTCTTCTCATAGTTCATATTTTGCTGCATGGATCTGCTAATTAAATGCACTGAACTCTTCCTTGACTGCTTAAGCAAAAGTCAGTGGAGGAGTTGGTCAGCTTTCGGCTCTTGATTTTTCTTGGAATAGAGCAGTAAAAGTTCATGGTAAAGATTTTTAGCTTTGTATCATCGAACTTTGAAAGAGACAGTGTAAAGATAGGGGATTTATTTACTTTTTTAAGTAATTCATGCCTTGATGCCCATTGATGATTTTTAGTCAAACTTTGCAATTTTGTCATGTCACTTGAACTTGTTCTTATGACTGCAGGTACTCTATCCCTCCAGAGCATGGGAAGCGACTGGAGAGACTTGCAAAAGGTAATTGAGCGATTCATGTCCTGCCTTTTGCAGAAGTTGGGATGGACAGCCTCAACAGGTTTCATCTCTTTTAGAGTACAACATGCCTGTAACATTTATAGGAGCACAGGCTGGCATGACTGAACTGATAATTTGCCTTTTAGAATATAGTTTATATTACTTCTGTTTGTTTATAATATACACACAAGAGAAATGCCATATTACAAATAATGCAGTTGTGATCTGTCTAACCTTGAATGAGAAAATCCTCAACTATTGATTATTAGAAGTGGAATGTTACAGCCACAGGAAGATCTTCCTATGTGCGGTCTTTCTTATGCTCTTTCAAACTGGCATCTGTTAAAGATTAATCTCCAGAAGTTGTACTTTTTCTTCAGTATGCAAGCTAGCACACCTCAAATCAAGTGGTCTGTACTTGTAGGGCTAGGGAGCAATACTGCTTAGACAGTAACTTTTCCTAAAAATTATTGAAAAATTTGTTAATTCACAGCAGAACGATAACATCTCTCCTTGCCTTTATTTTAAACAGGTTTCTTTCCAGGAAGTGCCCAAAGCTGCGAAGCATTTCTCCGTCATAAGATGACCCTCATCTCTCCATCAATTCTGAAGAAATATGGCATCCCATTTGATAAGGTGTAGAAAAGTAATCACAGTTATACGAGCTCAGTCAAGAGGTTCATGCAGCCCTGTCACACCTCTAACAGCAGCCAGCAGCAGATGCTTAGAGAGAAAAACAGGAACAGGGAGGGCTTAAGGCAATCCTTTTCCACTGTACCTCCGTCTATCTGGCAGTTGTGGTCTGAAAGAGTTTGAGACAGGAAAATCTGTCAAGAAAAGGCTCTGCCTTCTGTGATTATTTTTTTTTTTTAACTTTAAACTATACACAACACCCTGTGTTAGATTAACTTCACTGCTTAGCTATGTATTCAGTGAAGAGAGATTGTTCTTTTTTTTTGTTTCAGACTTGTCCTCTGCTAATTTGGTCTGTTGTGATCTGCTTCCTCGATAGAAAACATGGCTTATTCCCTATTAATTTTTTTTTATTACATTAATAACTATATAGTCTTCCTTACTTTCTCAGGTGATAACCTGCCACCCACCCTCCATACACACGCGCGCACACACACACACATCAAGATCTAGTCTTTGAGTCCTTATTCAGAAGTACCATCACATCTGCATGGGCAGCTGAGGGGTTTTGTTGTCGTGAACATTTGTTAGACAGTGGGGAAATGTTGAAGAGCAGCAGAAGGTTGACTGAGAATTGTACTTGATTATGAACAGCAAAAGAAAGCAGTAAATTTCCAAGTTGCGTGTGGATAGAAATTCTACTTGGCCTTAAATACTGCTCAGTCAAACCTGTACCTGATACAGTTAAGTATCTTTATGACCTTCAGATAGCTTGTCACGGAGTATTTCATTGTATAACCACTTCCGTGCTATTTTGACCAGTTATGTGTTAGTAAAAACTGTTGTGTGTTGCTTTCTAGTAAACAGATACTTAACATAAGTAGGAGAATAGTGAAGATAAGTATCAGGTCTATCCATTGCAGCAAGTAACCCCAACCACCATCTGTGGGTGGGAGTTTCAGATAGGCCGCATGAGGAGTGCGGGAGCTCCTTTTATTCAGACCCACCAAGTAGACTCTTAAGTTGTGAATAACAAAGCGGTGTCTCAATTGTCTTCTAGGTGACACAGGAGGCTGGAGAGTTCATGATAACTTTTCCTTATAGCTATCATGCTGGCTTTAATCATGGCTTTAACTGTGCTGAATCTACCAACTTTGCTACCCTTCGGTGGATTGAGTATGGGAAGCAGTCTGTACTGGTAAGTGGTCTGTTGCAATCCTGTTGCGTACAAATAACCAGAATGCAGTGCCTAATATTCTGCTGCTCATTAAGCCCCCAGTGTTTGTACTAAGGGAGTGAATTCAGTGCTTTGTCCATTTAAGATGTGATGTTTGCTTTCTGATATTGTGACAATGTCCAGTCAGCCTCCTGTTTCATGTGCTTGTTTCAACTATGGATAGCGTATAACATGTTTCTTAGCTTTGTGTAGATCAAGTGAGGCTTCAACGAAAAGCAGGGAACTGGTTTATCTTTCCAAAGATGAAAGGGTGTGCTTGGTAGTCAGGACTCGTCAGTATTTTGTCTGATATTTTAACCATTGTTTATTGACCGTTTAGCCTGGAAGTACAACTTTGGTAACTTAAATCGCTTATCAAAATAGGTATCTTGGCTGAACCTTTAGACTGGATTGTGTTATATCCCTGTAGAGGTGCCTTACAAACAAGGGTTATGTTTTCAGAAGTCACGTTGAAGTGAGTGAATGCTTTGAAGCACTAGTTGTAACCGTGCCCAGACGAGGGGAACCTCTCCTGCTCTGGGTAGGCCCAGACTTTGTATAGGTCCAACTTCCCCATTATAGTCTCTGGTTTTGCTGGCTGTTTTTGTATGAGCTCATTTTAAAATGGTCAGCTCTACCAGCAACTCTGTAAATAGGCTGGTGAGCTTTCTTTCTTAGTTATGCTGATAACTTACGGCTTTCTGTTTCGTCGTTTTTGCTGGCTTTTCTGCTCAGTTTTTAGTATCTTAACATATGCCCTTTTGATTCCCTAAGGAGCAGTCTGAGAGTACTGAGGCTTAATTACGTGTAAACGTGGGATTTTTTTCTTCAATTAAGCTTCTGAAAGCAAAGTGATAGAGGAATGCAGAGTACAGTTGTTGAGTACGTGCTCTTACTTGAATATTTTTGGTGACTTCAGTGCTCGTGTCGGAAGGACATGGTGAAGATCTCCATGGATGTGTTTGTGAGGAAATACCAGCCAGATCGTTACAAGCTCTGGAAAGCCGGGAAGGACGTGACTGTCATTGACCATGCTCTTCCAACCCCAGAGGCCGCAGAGTTCCTTAAAGGGGATCTCATGCAAAAAGTCAAGAATGGGAAACAGTGTGCTGAGGAAATGGAAACAGGAGAGACGTGTAAAGAGGAAGTAGACGGGGATGAGATTAAAAGGTAGTGCTCTATGCAGTCTTCTGCTTTTTCTGTTGGATTATTAGAAATCGGACCCAGCTGCAATTGAATGTTTGTCATTCTGATAGAACAACAGCAGTCAGAGTTAGCAATAATCTGTTTTCTTGGGAACAGGGTTTGCTCTTAATTTTTTTTACCATTTGAGTCCGCATTGATGATGGTCTGTGGTAGACAGGAAATGCACCAGCCTGGAAGGTAGTCCTTGCTCTTTGGACAGACATCCAAAGGCTGGATTGGAAGTGTGCACCAGACACTGGGAGGCCAGAAGAAAAAAGGGGTGTCTTGGGATCATGGGACGGTACTTGCTAGCAAATTCTGGTATTATCGGTGCTGCAAGCTGCAACAGCAATGTACAGTCCTGGTTGCTGAAGGTAGACAGGCTAATCATCTTACATTTTGCAGTTAAATCTTTTTCAGCCAGTGTCGGCTACTATTCCTAAAACTGTCTTCGATGGTGGTTTTTTTGTTGTTGTTTTGGTTTGGGCTGGGTTTTGTTTGGGTTTTTTTGTTTAAGGTAAAGAATGCCTGGCTACAACATAGCTGCCTAATACATGATTAACAGATGCTGAGGAGTCATCCCTAAGGATTAATGACTCTGCTTCTGTAAAGGCAAAGAAAACACTTCAGAATAATTTGGAAATTATTTGGCTTGCCAGATGCTGTCTCATAAGACGCTGATCCAAACCAGGCTATATTTTGTGCATCCAGTCAGAAATTCAACATGCTTACATGTTTGGTAACCTGACGTGTGAAATTTGTCTTCTGCAGCATCCCCAAGCATCGCATAGGAACAAAAAGGCACAGGGTCTGCCTGGAAGTGCCACAGGAGGTGAGTGAGAGCGAGGCCTTCCCCAAGGAGGAGCTGAGCTCCGCACAGTATGAAGCAGACACAGCAGGGAATCATGAGAGACCTACGAGCGAACTCGTGCAGCAAGGTGAACAAAGGCTGAAGCTTCCAGGTAACTGTGTGTCAGGCTTTATCCTGGTACAAGGGGACAGGGTATTATTCTTCAGGGAGAGAAGCTGCTAGAGCTGAATCTGGGGCACTCTTTCGTATAATGCTAGTCGGTAGGATGTTGTCATGTCCAAAAAAGCAGACACTAGTTTGTCAGAGTCATGGCAAGCGCTTCAGAAGTTTACTGTCATAAGACTTGAGATGTTACCATTTCATTTTTTTCAAGACCAAAGAGTGCGTCTAGAACAACTTTAGGTTGTGCTCTTCTGTTAAATTTGTCTGACACTTCTGCCACTGGTTTGAGTAAATGATATAGCCACAGCTTGAATTGTTAGCTTTTGTGGACTATGGATAACTCCCCAGTGAGAATTATATGAAAAAAATGTTGGGGGTGAGCAAAGGTGTAGGCAGCCATTGTGTAGCTGCTTCAGTGACTATCTGACCAGGTAGGTCACAAGGATGTTGCGTTTCAGCTGAATTAAAGGGAACAGGAAGTATTGCATGAGACTTGCTTAAGAAATTGGTGTTTCTAGCTTTTGATTTTTGCTCTTTCTATTTTGCCTGCCTGCATACAGAAATGTATTGGATACCTCCGTAGTCTAAGGTCCTCTGTATCCCTCTTGTGTAATGTGACCCGTTTATAGAAATTGCTTAGTAAAACATATGCGCACTTCCTGGTAGTGTGGGTCTGTTATGCTGTATAGATGTTTTATTTTTAATTTTGTAATAAGTAGGCGGGAGGAAAATTAATGTGGCTTGTCAGGGGTCAGTTATCCTTGCTCTTAAGGGAGGAGGAAGGGGCCTATGGAACAATATAAGAACAGGGCAAACATGTGATGCCTCCCTCTAGTATTCTGTTTTACAGCCCTTTGCAGCTTGTATTTAATAATCTTTTATGGGTTTGTGGGTTTTTATTTTGCTTCTCCCATGAACCCTCTTAGCCACGGCATTATGTGGCCAGGAGTTGGGCTATTTAGCCACACTGTATAAAGAATCATCTCTGTTTGTTTGTTTTGAACTCGCTGTCTGGTGGTTTTGTTTGATATACCCTAGTTCTTGTACTGGAAGAGGCAATGAGCAGGCACATTTATTCTCTTTCTTTAAGCCACCCATGATTTTATAGGTGTTTGAATTAGCGATCTACTCTTTACATGACTTAATGTCACTTTTTTGTGTGTAGTAGTTTGCTTTCCTGTTTGGCTTTGTGCAAATAATTGCACAAGTGTTCTCTCTGCTGCCCAGACTTTATTAAAAGTATTTCTTTTATTCTAGATCGTGTAGACTCGGCCAAATTTGAAGAACTGAAAACGGTGAAGCTTGAGGAGGAAGAAGAGGAAGAGCAAGAAGCAGCTGCATTGGATCTGTCCATTTCGCATGCTTCAAATTCCGCTTCAGTTTTGACAACTTTGAAGCAGGGAGCAACTTCCAGCACACAGCCCAGTTCGCCTGCATATTCTGGTTCTTCTGACTCTGAATCAACTGATCTGTTGGCAAAACGAACTCTGCCTGGGCCAGCTGGGGTGCTTACAGTCCATAGCTATGCTAAAGGAGATGCTAGTGGATCTGACAATGAACAGACTTCAGGAAAGAAAGCCAGTGCCACCGCCAGTATGAATGAACAAGAACTGGCAGAGGTATGAATGGCAAGAGAACTGAAAGCTTAAGGGCCGCATTACATGGTCACGGATTTGCTGCGACAAAGCTTCTATCTGCACAGATTATGTTTTCGTTCCGTTGGTGTTTGCATCACAGATTGCTGAGTTGTTATTGTGGTTTTTAATACCTATGAGTTTTTCTAAACAAACAAGAATTAAGGTGAAAGCCTTATACTCTTACCTCTTCTAGAAATCAAGGAGGTCCCTTGTTTCGAGAACTTCTTGAAAGTATTTAAGTGCTTTAAGGGAAAGGGTAGCTTAGTGGTTTTGACATGGCAGTGTTACAGGCTGATTCAGGTCCTTTTATAGTAATAGACACCTATTTGTACCTAAAATGAATCTAGTTCAATCCAGTTTTTGTTATGAGCATATTAATATGTTTGAGGGTGTTTTTCAGTACAAAGTCGCATACACGTACACATCTGTGTCCCCCTTTTAAAAAAAGAAATGACGGAACAAAAATTATTGGTTGGGAGAATGTAAATCTGAGTGTTTAAGAAAGTGCCAATGAACTTCTTAGTAGACAACCCAAGAGAAGGCTGTAATAGTTAAAATCTTACCTGGTGGTGTCTTTTCAGACTGTTTTGTTTTGCCCATTAAATCTGTGTTTAGAGATTGTGAGGCTGATAATGATTGTCTTCGATATTCATATTTGTCCTGAATATCATGGAATCTCTGAAAATTCCGTGATTCTGTGATATTCAGGAATTACAGAAACAGAAGAGCAAATGGGCAAATCTGATGATAATTAAGCTGAAACTGAGAAAGAGTTCTCATAGATGTTTAAACTAAAAAAAATCTGTTGCTGATACCAGTGTCTCCACTGCATACTCCATACAGGGAAAAGGTGAAATTTTGAATAGGTATGAATTGTTTCCCCCAGTGTAGTGTACTTCAAAACAAATTTTCCATCAGATGGTAACTGGGAATGCTAATTTCATTTGAATAAAAGCATTTCTGTTTCTTAGAAGTCTTATATCCAGCTCTGTGTAGGAGATCAGAGATAATGATTCTTATGCTCTCTTCTGGCTTCTTTTATGAGAAGAAGAGATTTAAACAGATGTAAGATGTGTTTAAGATTTGCTTCTGCTCTTAAAGGAATAACAGATTAAAAAAAAAAAAGTGGGAGGAGGTTCTTATCTACTGAGAGACTTCCTGTGCTTTTAAAATCATTGGCTTTATTGCCTTGCTTGTCAGGTTAGTGGTAATCTTGTCAGTGTGTCACTTGTTTTTACATAAGGCTAAGGGAAGAGGAAATAACTGTTGTTGTAGTCTCCTCCTTCCAGTCTGTCTGGAAAGACATCAATACAAGTAATAAGCAGAGAGACTTGAGGTTTCCTTCATTCCTGTTAGTGAATGCCAATGAACTCTGTACATTTTTTTAAAATTATTATTTTTTATTTTTAAATTCAGAATTTTTAAGTTTACACACAAACTGAGGATTTCTCCAGAATGCATGAGACTTCTTATCGTGATTTTCCTAAGTTGAACCATTCAACTTGTCTTTCTTTGTTTCTGTCTCTTACACGATTCTTATATAAACAGACTTACATGAAAAGCTACTCTGGGACCTGTGGAAATTCTCTATTCTAATGGCTCAATAGAGCTAGTACAGCTCTCTCTGTTTTTCCCTAGCAAAAGTGCTGCAAGCAGTTCTTTGAAAAACTTAGCTAGTTTAGAGCTGAAGTTAGTTTGTTAGAAATAAAATTATGGAAGCATGTGTCCATTTTGTGGAGGTTTCTTTAAGTTCCTTCAAAAATAATGTCAAAAGGACATGTGCTAGCTGACTGCTGAATTACTTCTCCCTGTCCAGGTAGCAAAGGAGTACATAAGATCAATGAAGGAAAGTAAGAAGTCCAAGGGTCGTCGCCAGCCGTTGAGCAAGCTCCCACGCCATCACCCGCTCTTAGTTAAAGACTGCATTAGTGATGATGGTAAGTGAGCCTTGTGTTCTTTGAGAAACCGTAGAGAGAGTCTAAGCTTCTGTAGACAGTGTGGGGTATTCGGTTAAGTAACTGGCGATAAACAAGAGTCAGCAAGTGACACCTCTGCATCCTAGACAAGGTGCTTTTCTCATTTTTTTGTGTTTGCATCATTAAAATTTTCTCTCAGATGGTGTTGGCTGTCTTTCTGTTCCATTCTGTGGAAAGTCACCACTCTGAAAGGAAAATTAAACCAGTACCAGAGACTGTTGCATAATTGTATCTGCCTTAGAGTATTCCAGTAATTGATGTAAATATTCATGATTTAAAAAAAAAAATAAAAAACCACCACCAGATTCTTTGGCTGACAGCTTTAGTCTTGGAGCCGGTGCTGTTCTTACCCAATAAGCCTATCTTGTGTCTGCACAGTTGCTTGGTTAGTAGAAGCCTCTTAAAAAGGAGACCGAGTTACTGGCTCCCATCACCCTTCTGTATATTTGATTTCTGGCAGTCTTTCTTTCATCTCCATTCATAACTTCTTGCCTTATTTAGGTTCATTTGCAATAAGGGTATCTATAAAAGGACACATAATCACTGAGTTAATGATTTCTTATCACAGAGGCATCAGAGCAACTAACTCCTGAAGAAGAGGCTGAGGAGACAGAAGCATGGGCCAAGCCACTTAGCCAGCTGTGGCAGAATCGGCCACCAAATTTTGAGGCTGAAAAAGAATACAATCGGACCATGGCTCAGCAGTCTCCTTACTGTGCTGTTTGTATGCTCTTCCAGACTTATCAGGTATGTAGACCAGGTCTGTTAATGCTAGGCTAGGCATAACTGAATAGGTTGCTGCTGTGATGAATAGTTTTAAAAATGTTGTTTTGCATATTGCCAGTTAACAAAAGCTGTGTCAGTGTTGCAGTCTTCCCAAGGAATTGTTCCAGGAGAGAACAGTTGGGTGACCCTCACCACACCTGTGCTGGACTGCCTGTGGGTTCCCAGGGGCTCACTCAGCTGTTCAGCAGAAGCTCTTGTTTTCTGTGGCTTTTACTCAAACCACAGAATGGAGCTTGAATGCTGCTGGAGCAGACTACAAAATCTTATTTCTCTTTTCCAGACTGACACCTTCACTTCTACACTTTCTTAAAAAACAGTTCAAGTCCACTCATAGCACATGGTGTTTGGGGAGTCAGCAAGGAAGAAAACCTTTTACTTAAAAGGATTTAGGGTTGTGTTTGTGGATGGCATAGATAGAAAGCTGTCTTTACTTGAAGTATATCCATATTGACAGTATGGCATGTGAAAACATAGTTAAACAAAGTGCGGCTGTAGCAATGCATAGCTTGGGATGGGTTGCAGAACCCCGTTGTCATGTTGACTAAATGCTTAGGCAGGAGTCCCACACTGAATTTTTTGTTGTGCCTAAGCTATGTAATTTTCAGGAATCTTGAATAGTGTTCAACCTGCAACTTAAAGATAGTTTGTCCCCATACACTAAGCGTATTTGATTCATTTGAGATTACTGTGTGATTCTGGTGGCACTTGAAACATGTTCACTGCAGTTTTGGAAATAAAGACCTCAAAATTTTGTTGAGGGTTTATATTGCATATAGTTCGTAATTTCCATGAAAACCATAGACTATAGTTTCTGTTCGATCTTGCTATTTCTGTCTGAGAGTAGATTCTTGTTAGGAGTGGAAATTCTACATAGAAGCTGCATAGTACATGGGGATTTCACTAGTGCTGACAGCGTATAAAGTTAAGAATTTGAGGACAGTTTAAGTTCAGTTAGCATTTGGAACTCGAAAAAGAAGCTATTAAGCAGAAAACTCTAGCTGCAGGTTTTCAAATGTCTGTCTACACCAGGCAGTGAAGCAGAAAATCTTCCAAGGTTTGAGCTGTGGTTAGGGTCTTTGTTCCAGCTTCAGAAAGTATAGCAAATCTGGGAACTCACTTCAGTTACCCATTCAAATAAAAAATTGGCACAAAATGCCAGACAAATATTTACTGTTCCTTTGTGAAGAAAAAAAAGTATCTAGCTGCTTGGAAAAAAAAAAGTTGCATTTTCTTCAACTTTGGTATAGATTTCCCTCAGTCATTTAGTCTTTTGCTTGACGTGCAATGTTCAGTGTAAATCAGTAAGTTTTACAGAATCTGTGAATAAATAAGACTTGTTGAAAACATGTTAGTTTGCTTCCAACTGTGATCCTTACCTGGACTTTTTGTCATACATTTTGATGCACTGTAGGAGGGACAGTGCAGCTTCATTCTGCTACTGCAATTTCTGCTAATAATATTTTTTAAAGATTAGGCAAGCTACTTCTGTGGTGGTCTGTGAGGTACAAAAGATGGTTTGAAATGTTTCTTCAAAGAGAAAGATTCATTTCTATTTGGTTATTAAGAAGGGTAACTTGAAGTATATCTCTGTAAACTTTACATCTAATTGCTGTTTGGTTTCACATTGGTTTAGATGAATAAGTTACAGAAGATTAGCCTGAAAGTCTCCTGAGCTTTAAGTGGGAAACTGTGCTTTTAGTCTGCTTGTTTCCCAGGAACAAATTAGTTCAAATTAGCAAAGCCCATTAGACTTGTTCGGAGCTACACTAGGAAAAAATAATGAGGATTGCAGTAGGTATCTCTTTGCGTGATCACAATCCTCCCTTATTGAAGTAAGATAAATGTACAATGTTGGATAGCAGGGTTATGATCCTCTATATTGGGGGTGAGGGAGGATACGCAGCAGAGCCGTTGCCCACAGAGCATGAGGGGGGCTTGATGATTCCACCCCTTCTGTCAGAAGACGTGCAGTTTGATGTGTGTCTTGTTGCTTATTAGAGGAATGCAGTTCAGACCTTGCATTTAGCCATTTGGGTAGAAAATAATTTCATTCTGAAGCTGCAGTAGCTGAGGATTTTATAAACTAACTATAATTTCACCTAACCTACTAACTCTTTAATCTTTTAGCACCTTCATTCTTTTTTTAACTGGGTGAGTAAAGATTATGAGAGACAGTTTTACCTGTAAAACTTAAATTCCCTGTCTATCCCTTATAGGCAGAGTGTGGGGGCAACAGTCAAAACTCTGGAGTAACTCCAGCTGCCGTGGATGGGAAGATCCGAACCAAACCCCTGATTCCTGAAATGTGCTTTACTACAACAGGCTGCAGCACTGACCTCAATCTTTCAACCCCCTACTTAGAGGAAGATGGAACCAGCATGCTTATCACCTGCAAGAACTGCCATGTCTGTGTTCATGCAAGTGAGTACATCTAGACTCTAACCCTAAACTCTAGTGTTCTCTGCAGTAGGTTTGCACATCACAGCAAGCCTCTACCAGTCTGTTTAATGTACAAATAGACCAAGTTCAGCCCTTATCTGAATGCGATGTACTTGAGTGCTGGCCATTGAAATACGGAGCTGGCTGCATGGATAACTTCAAATATACAGCACCACCCTGAGGCTTGTTGATTTTAATTCCTGCTTTACTTCTGGGCCCTAGGGGAATGGGTCTGAATTTAGGTAAGCTCTTAAGTGGGACATGTCTGTTCTAGGTTGTTATGGTGTATCCCCTGAGAAGGCCACTGAAGACTGGATGTGCTCCAGGTGTACAGAAAATGCCTTAGAAGAGGTAAAGTTTCTCATAAGATTCTCACAGATGGAGTCTAGTACATCTGGGAACTTGGCTACAAAGTTCATTTCCATAACGTGTTGTTGGTGTTTGGTTTTTTTTATTTATTCTCTGCTGTAAAAAGAAGGCAATTTGAGGAATATTTAGGAGACAGGTTTTTTTATTTTGGTGCTTTTTAAGCCATAGTGATATAATCCTTTTAACCAGTGCAAAGCTGCCGAACTCACTTGAGTCATAGGGAAGATGTTCTGCATGAATGTGGGAATAGCTCCATTGTCTGTCTTTAATTTATGGTAGCTAGTATTTCTAAAACAGAAAGTAACTTTGGTTAGTAACTAGGGAGATGTGCGCATGTGAAGAAGGCAAGAAGAGTGGGATTCCCTCAAAAAAACTATTTAGACTCTAGATCAGCAGAACAGGTCAACTTTTCAAATTGTATTTGCTCATGTTTGTTCCAGATCCTTTTACACATCCTCAAAGGATATAGGGTATTGCAGTTGTAAGGGGAACCCATAACAAACAAGTCTTCAGTGATAGGTCTGCTTGCCTTCAAAGCGCTTGGAGTCCATATTTGTTGCCCTAAGGGCAGCAGCTTTTGAGAGATAAAGAGATGATCTGTACAAGGTAGTTAGCTCTCTTCTGACAGTGAAACCATTTTCTTCCTGTGGATATGCATTTTGAGGAAGAAGTTCTGAAGCAAGTGTACTGCTCTGGACTTCGCTCTTTCAGCTAATGCTTTTTCCCTTGTGCCAGGACTGCTGTTTGTGTTCATTACGAGGAGGAGCCCTGCAGAGAGCCAATGATGACAAGTGAGTGTTTCAGATTTTTTGCTCTTAAGGGAGAAGCTCAATTCCTAAGGAGCTGAGGGTAAGCTAGTAAAGCCAGTGTCTGCATTTGGTGTAACAGAGTGACCAACGACACCTTTCACACTTAGTGTCACTGCCAGGGGCTATGGTAAAGTGTGTTCATTGTGTTCATATGCAGCAATCATCATCTCTTCAGGTAATACCTCACTCTCATTCTGTTGAGAGCAGCTAATTGCTTTGCATTTTATAGCAGAGGTATAATGTACCACATAAAATTAAGGTTCCTGATGAGAATAGCATCTCTTAGTACCTTCTCACAGAGGATTTTGGTTTCTCCATGTAATGTGTGGTGGCAGTGGAGACAAAGGGCAACAATAGCTTTAAGTAGTACAACATACTGAAATTCAGGGTACCTCTGCAGCAGGTATACTGTGTACAACTGCCTGTCCTGTGTCCTTTGGTGTGGTGGATCATCTGAAGTTATGTGATGCAAAATAGCAATGGGACAGACTCGTAGCACCATGAAGTAACTGAAACTTGGTCCCCAAAAATTTTGTGGACGTCATGTGGAGCCTCAACCTTTTGGTCATGGTCTCAAAAGTAATTCAGTAGTGACTGAGCAGTTGCTGTGGGTCAGATTTGTGAAGGAATAAACCTATCAGGCAGGCTTTTATAATGCAGGTATGCAACCAGCAGAAGCAACGCTAAATTGCTCTCCTGTTAAGCCTGTTAGTAATAGATTTGAAGCATGAAGAAGTCTTGGTTTTGCCCCACGTATGCCCTGTTACTAGCAATAGGAAGGAAGATTACACTGCTAGTTCTCAGAGGCTATTTGTCGTGGTCTATATGGCAAACTTTAACAGAATTGTATTAAACTCCAAAGCGTCCTCTGTTGGCCTAATGGTATTAATTTCTTTTTCCCCTTTTCTGTCCTGACAGATGGGTTCATGTGATGTGTGCTGTGGCTGTACTGGAGGCAAAATTTGTGAACATTGCAGAGCGGAGTCCTGTAGATGTTGGCAAAATCCCTCTGCAACGTTTCAGGCTGGTAAGGATCACCTGTGCTTCACTGGTGGGGTTTCAAAATGCCTCTCCAGTCCATTTGGAATCTGGGACACTTTGTTTACCCCTTCAAACCCAAGTCATCTCCTCTACAGACTGAACAATTTAATCTGCTCTGTTCTTAGTATGGAAATAGCAACTGTCCCTGTTGCCATATTTTGGACCTCTTCCTGTTCTGGTATATGTTTATTCAGATGAGGAGCCAGCAAGGGGGGCACAGTTTTCAGTTTGGGGCAGAGGACATTTATACAGTGGTGTAATGCTGATGCTTGTTTTGTTTGTTATTTTTCTAATCTCTAGTGTTTAGCTTGCTTTATTGACTGCTGTTGAGCATTGAGATGCTTCAGGATATGCGAGGCCTTTGTATAATGTGTGAATGTCTTCAGCAAGAAAGCAGCTGTACTTAACTCCTCTAACAGCTCAGTGTTGAGGGAAAAATGGTTTTAACTGCTTTGCATATGCTGGTGTATTATAGATAACATTCTCTTCCTACAACAGCCCATCAGGCCTGACCCAAGTGTAGTTGGGTCACTGGTAGCAGTAATAGAATTTTAACTGTTACTTCTGTGGTATTTGCCCATTATTCTCATCTTGTTGCTTGTCTTTGTGTAACTTAATAGCCAAGTGCTTGAAAGGCCCTGTTGACTTTGGAGCATTGTAGGTTGATTTAATCCAAGATCTCCAGTTGCTAATATCCTTGGGTCACAGGCTTTGTGCATATTGAGCTGGTACATTTTTCGTCTATGGGGTTACTTTAAATTTATGAATTATTGCCCTGTCATAAACTAGAACTGGTAGTCTTCTACTTCTTTTTAATCAGAAAGTAGCACTGCTCTCGCAGAGAGTAAATGGCACAGACTCTTAGACCAGCTAGCCCTTTGTGTGGGATGAAAGCCAGTGCCAACCAATAACCTCTACTTTCCTGTCCACAGAAATGCATCTTCTGCAAGAAACGAAGAAAGAGAATTGCAGGTTGCTGTGTACAGTGCTCACATGGTCGGTGTCCCACATCCTTTCATGTCAGCTGTGCCCAAGCAGCAGGAGTCATGATGCAGCCTGATGACTGGCCATTTGTTGTCTTCATTACCTGCTTCAGGCATAAGATTCCATCTCAGGCAGAGGTGAGTAGGTGTGTGATTCCCAGGATTTGAACTGCAGTATCTTGGAGGGACCGAAAGTTTTAGATTGTGTGATTCTCTTAAAACTTCATTGAAGGTTTAGCGCTCTCACAATGTTCAGTATAATCTAATGGTGTTGGTCTTGGATTCTGATCTCAACCTTGCTGCTGCTCTGAGTGATTTTAGTCAGGTCCTTTATTGTATTTTGGTTTGCAGCCCAGATGGACTGAGAGCATTACATCCCTCCTGTGGCTGTTGTAATGAGGAATAGTATTGGGGTTTATGCTGTGATACTTAATGTGCAGGAGTTAGTGCTGGGACTCCAGCAGGCTGCATGAGTGGTCATAGATTTTCATGTTTAAGTGATTGATTAGTTTATAAAGTTCCCATGTAGCCCTTTTAGCCATCAAAATCACAACAATCTATTAGACAATAGTTACTGTAAAGGCCTTGCATTTCTCTGAAGAATGAGAGCTTAATTTACTAAGTAAATTAAGGACAGCGGCATCTAACAGATGAGGCTTTAAGCATTTGAAATTTCAGAGGCAGAACTTTTCTCAAAACACTGCTGATGGTGTCTTGAGTAGAGTTACTCACCTGAATGAAAGTATTTTGCTTCCTTGTCTGCCAGCACTGGAGCTATGGTCCTCAACACATTCTTCAGTGAGTCACTGTGTCAAAAGTGATTTTTTTAATTTTTTAATTTTTTTATTATTATTATCCCCTCCCCCCGCCCTTCTCAGCGAGCTAAGGCTGCACTCCAGGATCTGTCACCTGGACAGATAGTCATCAGCAAGCACAAGAATGGTCGCTTCTATCAGTGCGAAGTGGTCAGCCTTGCAAAGGAGACTTTCTATGAGGTCAACTTCGATGATGGTTCCTTCAGTGATAACCTGTATCCAGAGGACATTGTGGTATGTTATGCAGTGGGAGTCTGGCTCCGGTAGAGGGCACATGGTGCTAGTAAGTTCTTGCTACTGCAGCGCAGACACATCAGGATATTTGGTAGTTGTTGCAACCCTAGGTCATGTCGCAGCTGAGATGTGCTACAAGATGGCCTTAGGGGTGTTACATGAGACTGACTTAACTGAGAGCACATAGGAACAGGTGTAGCAGGGAGTGCAGCTCATCTTTGGCTGCTTAGCAGTGGTAGGTTTGATAGAAAACTTGCTGATACTTGCATACCATTCCTGTGTGAATTACTTTGAAGTTGGGCCCATCGTTGGGATTTAAATACAGATGACATAGATGGATGTCTCTCAGCCTAGTTCTCCATCCCTAAAATGGAGTAATTGCTGGGGTAGTGTGCAGTGTGACTGGGATGGACTCCCTGGTGGTTTGCTGAATCTTCACATAAGGAAGCTGCTTACCCTTCTCCTTGTCTCTCCTACCTTCTTGCTTTATGCTGTAGAGTCGAGACTGTCTTCAGTTGGGTCCCCCTGCTGAAGGGGAAGTTGTGCAGGTGAGATGGACAGATGGGCAAGTTTATGGAGCCAAGTTCGTCGCATCACATGCCATCCAGATGTACCAGGTACAGAATTGTTGTCTGAAAATTTATCATTCATAACAAGCTGATCATGTTAACAAGGCTGTTCTTAAAGCCAGCAGAGCTGTAGGGGAGTCATGCTTGAACACTTCAGGGGAAGTTACTCAGTGTTGTCAGCAATGCCAAATGCTGGTAACAGTTAGTGGAGTTAAGAGAAAAGTGATTGCTTGCAGCTCTACTTGTATCTGGCTACCTGCTTGAAGTGTCAGCTTCTGAAAAATTGCTGGTCTGCAATTCTTCAGGAACAGAGTCTGCTGTAGCTTAAACTACTTTAAATAAGTTTAGTTTTGCTTTTCTCTATTTAGTGAGAGTGCATCATGCCTTGCACACTTCCAAAGGCATGAATGTTCAGGCTGTATTAAAGTGACCAGCCAGACTGTCTGTTTTTGTCAGATGTTAAAAGAATATCCCAAAACTTGCTAGGCTACTTTTACTGTCATGGGATTGGTGAGGTTTTGGTTAAAGTCTGTTGCAGTGTGCCTATTTACATATGTATATCGTAAAATTCAAGGGGTAGAAGATTATTTCATGAGAGTCCTCTGTGGGGGGGAGAAGGCAAGTTCTGGGTAGCTGTGGGAGGGTTCTAACTTCTGAGACTTCTGGCAGAACAACTTCCGGTTTTATTGTAGGTGGAATTTGAAGATGGGTCACAGCTGATGGTGAAAAGGGATGATGTGTATACCCTTGAAGAGGAGCTTCCTAAGAGAGTGAAGTCAAGGCTGGTAGGTAAATAGGGTGCAAACTTCTACTACAGAAGCTCATTTAACTTAATTTGTTCTTGAACAGCAAGCTTGAGTGCATGGCAGCAAAGATTACAATCTGATGCTGTCTTCGATTCTTGCAAAGCTTGGTAATTGATCAGGCTACAAAAGCAAAGTTCTGTCTTGCTCTGGAGAGACTTTAAGTCTCCTTCTGCAGATATGGCTGCAGATATGAGAGTTTATAACACAACCTGCTGTCCCAGACAGTGACGCTAATACCCTTTGCTGCCTGTATTCGTAAGTTTCATTGTCTATTCCCATTGCAAAGAATGGCCAAGTTCCTTCACTTACCCTTTATTCTGAAAAGCTCTTAGTAGGGTGGCATCAAGAGAGCTGGCCATTTTTAAAAATTGTAAAATAATTCAAGTGGGAAAGGGTCTCTGCAGGTCTCTGCTCCAGACACCTGTTCCAAGCAGGGTTAACTTTGAAGTCAGGTTGCTCAGGGCTCTCTCCAGTCAAGTTTTGATTATCTCCAAGAATGGAGATCCCATAGCCCCTTTGGGTCCATATTGTGTTGCTTTATGCTTCCTGCTATAAAAAAGGTAACTATGGACGGCATGCTAGGGTATCTTGCTTTAGACCATGATCACACACACCCTGATGCAGAACCTGTTGGCAGGCACACAGCATGTTAGAGGTTTAAGAAAGAAAGTATCATAGCTGAATCCTGCGACCAGGTGTTTAAACATGCCTGCTCCATAAGGTGCAAAATGTACTAGACTGCTTGAAAGCTGGAACAGATGAGTGTGTTTATTCCTTTAAGAAAGTGATTGTGAACTTAAATTAGCTACTCAGTTAAACTTGAAACCTGGGATTCTTTAGGTCTCTGATTACAGTTCACTTAAACTTCTCCCCAGACTTCTAAATCCAGCTTCTTAAATATTTTTCTCCTTGTGTTTGGTTTTTGAAAAAGGCTGAATGTTCCCAAGTGTCCTGACTTGGTTCTTTCTTACATGCAGTAGGAGGATGTGGAGGCAGGGATTTGATCTGTGTTCTAGTGACTAATTCTGGGTTTTCTCTTAGTCAATAGCTTCAGATATGCGCTTCACAGAGATCTTCGCAGAGAAGGAGGTCAGACAAGAGAGGAAGAGACAAAGAGTGATCAATTCACGCTACCGTGAAGATTACATTGAACCTGCATTGTACCGGGCCATCATGGAGTAAGCACTGCCTGTGGCAGAGGAAGAAGATGCCCACCTTCCCCAAGGATTTAAACGCTCCAGTACAACAGGCCATATTTGGATGCTTCGAATCCAGGGTTTTTTTGTTTTGTTTTTTAAGGAAGCTAAAAAGCTGATGCTCTGCGGTAGCTGAAAGGCAGCTGTTGGATAGTGAAACAGATCCCATTTGCTGAAGCTGATGCCTGCAGACTCCTGGTCTGAAGTTGGGTCCTTACTGAATAAGCCAGCTTGGGGGTGTTGCTTTCATCTCATCGAGCAGTCTTGCTTTTTTATTAGAGACAATTTTGACAGGTGACAAACTCTTTTGGGAGTTGTAGCCAGGAATCTTGGCAGCTGCAGAATAGTACGGTCTATCGTTTTAATTGAATAATATTCCTGATTTTGGGAGTCTCCCTGGTGACCACACCTGGGCTTTAGCAGGCAGTATTACTGGTGCTTGAAATTGAACCTTTTTTTATATTTATATCCATCTTTTTGTCGCAAGCAGCTTCAGTCTCTTGTTTCTCAGCACCTCCTTTCTGAGGGTTGAGCTGTAGGCTGTTCAGGTCCAAGTAGACAGGAGGTGCTTGTGTGAACAGGTGAAATGTGAAACTGAATCCTATAGGACAAATTATTTAACCCTCCATTTAATATTTTTGTTCTGATACTTGTTTTGACTTACTTAATCATAAGTTTAACTGTAATATTGTGTGCCTCAGAATCAATGAAATCTGTCTGAGCCCTGCACAGTGCAGCCTTCTAACAAGAATAGGAATTCAGCTCCCAATAGACATTCAGCTCCCAAAGAGTTTCTTTTGAGTTTCTCCCCACCCCCTCTAAGGCAATAATGACCAAAGGGACAGAGTCTTAACTCTCCCTTCTGGAAATCCAAGCATCACAGTATTGGGGATGACAGGGCAGCGGTATCTGAAGCAGTGCAGTATCTCTTCTGTGGCAGCACTGCCTGTTATGTGGCCACAGGCTTTTGGTTACAACAGCTAATACTGGGTCTGAGACAGATGAAGCATGCACTGAACTGTATGTATTACTGAAAGGCTGTGCAATGCTCTTCTGAAGCAGGACTGCTGCTCTGTTGCTGTCTGGCAAAGGTTACCGCAGCATTTTTACGGAGTATTAGTAGGGCACGTCTCAGTTGTGTTGGAGAGAACTCGCTACCCCAGCAATAGGAAGCTGAGTTAAGCTGGGTAGTAGGTCTACCCGGAAGATGTGCGAACTTGCTCCCAGTAGTTTAAGCATTAATACACCACAGTAGGAGCCATGTAAATACATGTTCCTTTCCCATTCTGTAGGAAAGGGATTTTAGGCTATGGAGCAGATTGGCCACCTTCTTTTTGCATGGAATGATGGGACGACTTTCCTGCTGGAGAAAGTCATGGTGATGTGTTCTCCAGAAACAGTTCAAGAGGAGAATTTTCTAGTGAAACAGACCTAATGTGTCCCTGCTTCTATAGGGACATGGCAGTGTGTCTGCAAAGTCTGGATTTGTAACTTTTTTCCTTTTGTTACATAGGAACACTATAAACCAAACTCTTCTGAAACCCCGGTGCATCGATTTGTGATTAGCAATAAAATGTAGTATTGTGTAGTGATACAACTCTTGATCAGAAAAGAAATAAACTACAACTTTTATAAAGAAAATCTTACTTAGCCCTACATTTTTATAGGGTCAGGAGGCTGATACGAGTAGCAAAGATTTGCACAACCACTGTTTTGCGTAGAGGTATTCTGGCCCACTTTTGTGGTGGAATACATCATTCATCAGCATTGGAAGGTTTAAACAGATTCTGAAAGGAGATAGTGGCTTTCCTTTGTAGGTTTTTGGTTTTGTTTTGTTTTTTAACATGTCTAAAACTCCTGGTCTCAGGGTATTAAATTGCTTTCTGATGAACGGGATAGTTGGCTTGGTAAAACTAGGATCCGTTAAGACCAGAGTCTAGTAGCTGCAGGTACTCTGGTCTAGGCAATAGGAACAAAATTGCACTTTGACGTCTTAGCTTGTACGTAAGCCTGTCTGAAGTGATGTGCTGTGAGCAAATGTGGAGGAGAGCTGGCAGGGCCTTAACAAACTTGCCTCTGTTCTGTCAGCGTATCTTAAGAATTGGTATTAACTTCTTATAGACTGAACACTACCTGTATATTACTGAAAAACATACTCTTCATATCATCTGCCGTTCTCCCTCCAGAGAAAAGGTGCCTGTGTTCAGGCTTTCTTCCCAAACTGCCATATAACTTAAATGCACATTTTAGGTGCCACGTGCTACCTGTGCTGCAAACACCTGGCTCAACAGCTTCATCCTAAAATGATGACCTAGTATGGAACAGCTGGATTTGTCTGGATTGGTGTTGTTCAACTGCAGCAGGCTTTGCCACCCACCTCTAACAGTATTGAGTGACTTCTGAGAGCTCCTATGTATTTGTTCGGGAAGAGGAGCTTTGTTATGCTATGTTTTCTGCAGGCTCCAAATCTGCTCTTGTCAGTTGGCTGCACTGTGTTGGAAACTGCTGAAATCCTGCACTCCGAGACAAAGGGCCTTCCCAATTTTTCTGTCAATTCTTGTGCTGTATCATTCAAATGTGAGCCTACTTTACCTATTGCAGTGATTGAACTGCATTTTGGCTTCTCTCCGTGAACTTAAAATTGGTGACCCTGATGTTTGAGGGATCTATATTATTTGACTTTGCAAAAACAATTGGTTTTATGGCTTGAAGGTAGCAATAAAAGCTCTTTACAGAGCAGCTGTCTCAAAGGTACATATGCTTTCCGTTACCTGTACTTAGATCTTGACTGATAATAATTTTCTCCAGTGGTTTGTTTTTGGAAGTGTATCTGTCCCTGTTACAGCATCATTCCAGTGAGAGCAAGGTGCTGCCAGAGGATCAGCTAGGCAGGTGCTTCTTGAATGTGTCCAGTAGGAAATCATGCTTAATATGCCCCACAGGAGCTCTGATGGCCCTCTGTTAGATCCGTTGCGTGTGATGCTGCAGGCAGTAGACCTCCTCACTTCACTTTTCATGAAGTTTCCATCTGTTATTGATTCAGGTTGGACCCATAAAAAGCATTTTTACTATAAACAAATAGTGGATTGTCCTTAATTCAAGGATGAGCTTGGCAAGCCAGTGATTACATTTTATAAGGTTTAAAAAGGTGACTATTCTTTATAAAGCACCTGATTGCAGTAATGTTTCTGCCTGTGACTGGACTTCTAGGAGACCTCTTTCTCCATCAGCAGACCCCTAAGATGACCGGAGACAGTACCGTCAGTAGTAGGACCCATTCTCCTTGCCCCTTCTCTCTCTTCCCAGTGTTTTGAGCTGGGTTGAACTGATTCTGCACTGTTTGAGGAGCATAGCCACATATCCCAAGGCTTCCAATGCATCTCTGTTCTTCCATTCTCTAACTGGGCTCCTGTTGTCTGACATGTCTGCAGTTGTGCTTGTTTTTTTAATGCAAACATGGGATGAAATCAAGACTCTGGTAGCCTGTATGTTGTTTTCAATTTGATCAAGTAATAAATCTAATTTCAAAATGGACAATCTGTAGACTAATTTAAGAACTAAAGCAATGTAACTTGGAAATTCTCATCATGCTTCTGATCTTTCTATTAGCATTATTCCTTTCTAATACTCATCTCCTTAATGCTTATCCAGTGAGTTCTCGGGTGTCTTTCAGAGACACTAAGCAGAGTTCTGTTGTTTAAGGACTCAGTCCAGCATGGCTATTCAACTGGAACAGGGACAGAGCCACAGAGTCGCCCCTCCTCATTGAAGTACAGACCTGAGACATCTGGAGTACTGACCTGAGACACCTGCAGTAAGAACTGCCTTAGATTCCCTCTGTAGCTGAGAGTGGCAGTGCCAGAAGAGGAGTCATCAGAAAATCTTACTGGGGTGCAGAGTCAGACAGCTCTGTTCTTTACTTCGGTGTTGACTCTTGAATTTCACAGTGCTGGTTAAGACTTGCTGAACTGGCAGTCAGGGAAAGGCGATTCTTCTACCTAGCTCAGGGATTTTTCTTACTGTTACACTGAGTGACCTTGAGTAAATTGCTTATTCATTGTATTATTACTTCAGCCCTTATCTTTGGAGCCTAAAGTGACAGGTATTCCTGAAGCCAGTTTTTGTAGTCAGGGAAAACGTTAACATCCCCTTTTCCCTGACAAATTTGTAGACATTGCACAGAATTTTTAAGTGTGTGCACTTAAGTTAGTGTAAAGTGTGCAGTATTTTAGGTTCAACATGAACAACATGGGGTATTGCTAAAAGTCAAAATAAGCCTTTTTCCTCTTCTCCCGTAATCGTTCTTCATTTCCTTGCATTGCTGTTAGAGCTGTTCAGCAGCTTTAGATTTCTCCCTTGGATGAGAGGAGTGCAACACTTCAGGTGGGGTGAGTGTGGTGTTGCTTGGTTCCAGTAATGAGCATAGCTGAGGGTGTGCATCAGTAGTTTCCTTTGACCTCACCGGAATGGTCTACAGAGGAATGGGAAACATTTACCTGATTGCTCTCTTTTGAGGAACCTGTGGCAGATCCATGCAGAAACATTGCCACAGCCTCCTTGCTGCAGCATGAGTAATGTGACAATGCTGGAGTCAAAACTGTTCTGACAGCACCTAGCGAAGGAGGGAAATGTGTGGGATGGTACTGGAAAAAGACCAAAATTGTGTAGCGTGTGTTAATTTCTAGACAAAATTGAGTGAAGGCAGGAGAACCTGAAAAGAGGTGTGCTTGGCCTGTAACGCTGTGTTTAAGAGAAGTTCTCACTTTTATGAATGGTTCGAGTGGGCTGTGAACACCTTTGGTACACAAGAGAGAAATGAAACAGGCCTGCTGTATGGGCTTTTCCACCTTAGCTGGGGGACTTAGTCTGGTGGGAGTTACTGCCCAGCGTACCCTGGGTGGGCCTCTCATGCTGCAAGAGGACCCAACACCCCAGGAATTGGGATGTCTGTCATCTTTATCCACGCTGCTGGCTGAAGGAAGAGCTGCCTCCTCGCAGGCTGTAGGCAAGGTGTGTGGCTGGTGTGCTGAGATGTTTTCATACCCAGGCTGAAGTCCTCCGTATAGAGTTAGGAGAAACCTGTCTTTGCAGCTCAAGAATTTGTACCAGCCAGTCTCATGTCTGAGCAGTACCAGTGACCGCACTGTGATACCTTACATACAGGTATGCTGTAGACTAAAGCAAACTACTTCAAGAAGTATAATGAATCAAGTCCACAGTCTTGCTGAATTTAGGGAGGCAGGCGATGTGTTGTACCCATGGACCTCCAGAGAAGCTTCAGACATGGGGATCAGATGGTTGTAAATGTGAGTTAATGTTAGTTAATCTGCTTGGATTCTCATTTCCTCAAGTGCTGCTGCTTCTCTTCAATACAGTATCTCTGCAGCTTTCGGGTTAATTTTTGTGCTTGTCCTTGCAAAGGGCTTAATTCAAACTTCATTACTGATAGCCACAAGCAGTTAAAAAAAAAAATTACTCTGTGTCTGCCACTGTCATGGGTGCAGGTCATGGTGCATTTGGGTGCAGGTGGCGGGTGCTGTCAGGCTGCAGGTTGCATGTGCAGATGAGGTAGTAACTTGCAGCCAGCTCTGTCAAAAATGGGAGCGGTGTGCGGTGCTGGTGTGCTGCTGCTGCTGCTGGAGGTAGGGAACCGTTCTGCTGGGAGCAAGGAAATGGGTGTTGAGAAGCAACTATGCTGAAGGGCTTAGCAGCCCGTCTGGTTGGGAGCTGCGGTTTGCTCTGGTGGGTAACTGCCCGGGCTGCTTGGCTCTGCAGTGGGGACACAGCTTTTGCTTGTCCAGGCCCAGCAGAGCCAGGGCAGGATGAAGGGAGCAGTCGTGTTGGCAGCCAGAGAAGGATCTGTCCCAAGTCCTCTCTGGCTTTCCTGTTTCCAGCTGGATGGATGTTTCCAAACACCATTTAACAGCTGGTGTCCACAGAGACTGACAGGGGAGCTAATGCTCTTATTCTGGCTTTCTCCCTTGCATGCGGGGAGGTAACATGGAGCATCGTACTTGGACCCTCGGCCATCCTTGCCGTGGGACCAGGGCCAGCCCTGCTTTTTCTGACTGGTTGGAGGTGAAGGCTCCTCTTGGATCCCTGTGGCAGCAGGGATCTGCAGCGCTGTCCCCAGCGGGGAGGCCCCAGCTTGGGCCCTCAGCGCTGTGCAGAGCCTGGCAAGGGGAAAGGGACAGAAAAACAGACCTTGGCTCTTCTCCCTCCGCAGCTGAGGGGCTGCCAAGGGCTGTGCGGCAGGGAGAAGAAAGACGGCGTTCATGGGAGCTACGCAGCTCCAAGCTGCTGGGCTGGGAGCCAGGCACGTCAGCACCTGATGGTCCAGCTCGAGGAAGGGCTTCTCACTTCTCGCCTTCCTCAGCTTGAGCCCAGGGGCTTCTCCAGACAAGCTGTAGTGAAAGGGTCCCAGTGTAGTGAGATCTTTCCTGCCCCCCTGCCCTGCCTTTTCTGGGCTGGACTTTTGCCTGCGTGGGGCATCGCTTTGGCACGAGTGTGCTGGGGGTCTTTCCCCGGGAGCCCGGCTCCTGCACTGCTGCCCTGGACCATGCTGCCTGAAGCAGCCGCCCGGGGTCCCTCCTGCCTGCCCATATCCCTCAGCCTCCATCAGTGTGTGGGGGCAGCCCTGGGGGACCTGGATGAGTTCCTCGCCCAGCTGTGCAGACTGTGAACAAGCAGCATCCTCTTGTGCTGGCCAAGCTGAGGCTGCACTTATGGTTCCCAGAGAGAGATGCAATCCCTGGGGGCTGGGCTGTCCTCGCCTCCCACAGCAAATTCCCCACCCCTCCTCCAGGCAGGCTGGAGCACCTCAATCCTTCCTCCAGGAGCTGCTGGACAGAAGAGCACTTGTGCAGCCTTTCTGGGGAGGTGCCTGGTACCTGCTGCGGGAGACTTTCCCCCTCCCAGTGAACGGATGCCTGGCGACAGCTGGGCCCTGCCTGGTGCCTCAGAGGTGTTTCAGTCTCATCTCTCTCCCAGCACAACCTGTCCCCCAGCCCTACAAGCAGGTGAGATTGCTCAGGGCTCTGCTCCCCAGGGACGGCTCCACACAGGCTCTGGGAGCTGCCAAGGGTCCTGGTGCAGGGAGCGGTGAGACGAGTCTGTGCCTGGAGCGTGTCCCTCTGGGAGGTGCCGCACAGTCAGTGTGGCCTTGGCCCCAGGTCACCAGCCCAGGAGAGGTTTGGCGGTGGTGGTGTTGCCCTGCTCTCTGGGCTCTTGACGGAAGTGCAGCATGGGGTGGAGGTGAGTAGGCAGCACTTCAGGTTTGGGGTCAAGGATGCTTGTGACATCCTGGGGGCACCAGCTGGGCTGTGATGAAATCAGCGTGGGTTGGCTGTGGGCTGGAGCAGCCAGCGGTTCCTCTTGGACAGCACAGCACCAGGGGACATCCAGATGGAGGGAGCGGGGCTTGTGGCTCAGGGTAGGGAGCAGTCACACTGCCTGCAGGCTGGGCTGGGTGCATGTGGGGGGTCTCCCAGCACCTGGCCAGCAGTGGTGATGGTGGCATTGGCTGCAGTGGGTTCTTGGGCTGTTATCCCGGAGGCCAGAGGAGCTTGCTAGAGATGTGTCTTCATAGTGCCAGGAGGGATGCTGCAGCAGAGGGCAGGGCTGCCCTGAGCCCTCTTCTTCCACACTCCCTGCAGCCGCTCCTGAGCTGGCGGAGGGCCCACATGGGTGCTGATGTGCTCCACGCACGCCAGCGCAGTCATGCACAGTGGCGGCGAATGCAGAGGGTGCTTCAGGTCTCGTGGCTGAAAGCATGTGAAACGCATTCTGAAGGCAGCTCATGCACTCAAGAGGGCTGTGGGATGCTGGGCTGGGGGGTAAGATCTTACACACCATGTGCTGTTGCTATGGGAGGAGGACGGGCAGGTATTTTGCTGACTAGCTGTGGAGCGAGAGAGAGGAGACAGCTACAGAGGGATGACATGGTGGGATTGAGGTGCAAGGACAGCTCAGATGGCAGCTGGCAGAGCAGCCAGGTGGGACCCTGTCAGTCCCTGTGTGATCCTGGGCTCCTAGTCCACTCGTAGGGCTGGACCCTGAAGAAGCCTGTTGCAAAGGCAGTGCTGCGGGGCCAGCGTTTACCCTGCCGTGGTGTGTTCTGCCCTGAGCATGGGCTCCTTCTGGGCAGCAGCTCTCCTGTGAACACCTGGGTGGTCGGGGGCCAGCCTGGGGATGGGTTGATGAACCTGCGCCGATATGTTGGGCAGCTCTGATGGGGCTGTGCTTGCCTTCCCAAAGCAGCCCTCCCTCCTGCCCTGACCCACTAGCATCCCCAGGGCAAGGCGCGGGCTCTGCCTGCCGACCATGAGGCTGTATCAGAGCCAGAGCCTCTGCCTGGGGCTGGCTTCATGCTCTTATCCTGTAAGCCATTCCTGCAAGAGCTGGCGTGTCCCTCCTGGCTCCTCCAGCAGCGTCTCTGCTCCTTTTCCCACTCAGTCGGGTTTACTGGGTGGATGACTGCGTGAGGTTCAGCCCCTGTGGATTTGGGATATGCAGGGATGTGAAGGGAGGAGCTGACGGCTTTACCCTTTGCTGGCATGTTGCAGGGCGCAAGGCCGGCCCTCTTCCCAGACAGGCTGCAAATTCAGCTGTGCTCTTCTGCTTCTCCGGCTTTTCCCGTGGGCTGAGGGCTGAGCCTGCCTTCCTGCTGCTGCTGCTCTGCCATCTTGTCCTGCAGCTCCCTGTCCTGCTGCAATTGCACCCACAATGCTGTCAGTCTGGCTGCCTGCGTGCACTTTTGACTTGTCAGGGGGTGTCTGGGCAGCACCCTGTTCCATCATTGTTAGGGGTTCATGGCAGTGGGCTGTGAAACCCCCTGTTCCCCTCTTCCCACCCTGCTCGGTCCTGTGCACCCAAGAGGGATGATCCCTGAGGAGCTGCCTGTCTCCCCTTGCTGGGACAGCCCCAGCCTTGATGCCGCGCCTGGCTGGGATGCTCTGTGCCAAGCACTGTCCCTGGCATGCCTCGGCTACCAGGATTACGGAGGCACAGCACAGGATCCCAATACACTGTGCTGCTGCAGGGCAGAGGAGCTGGCACTGCCCCGGGGTGCTCTGGCAGGGACAAGCCATTTCCATCTGCCTAACGGAGACTGTAGCACAACCTCCATCAGCCCACTCCCAGGATATTTTTAGGCCTGGCTGCGCCAACGAGGTAGAGATGACAGGCTCGCTCTGCATCCGGACCACGAGATGCCTCTTCCAGCGGCAGCCGCCTGGTGTGATGGGAGGAGCGTGGGCCTCTGGCAAGGCTGCTCAGACTGCTGCGGTGTGGTGAGGGCTGGAGCCACAACCCTCCCCCCAGAAAAGGCAGCACTGCCTATGTTCTGTGGCTGTGGGCTTGCTGGGAGCAGCCGCTGGTGCAGGATACCTTCATCCTTCTCCCTCTGGACTCACACAGCTTCACTGCTCTTGAGAGTGTAGGTTAACAAATTCTGGAGATCTCACTGCCTCTTGAGCTTGAGGGTGTGTCCCAGCTTGTGAAGAAAAAGGAGGGAGGTATCTGAGCAGATGATGCTGTGGGACTGAAGCGTGGGCAGCGACACGCTTGCACGTGGTCACTTGCTGTCGCAGAAATGGGGACTCCCTTCAGCTGAGGAGCTTTTCTGGGGGGCCTGAGGCTCAGGAAAGTGTTATGGAGAAAGGGATCAAAAACTCCCCTTTTGGGCAGAACCCTGCGTGGGGATGCAGCTGGCAGAGAGGAAAGAGTGGTGAGATGCTGGAGGACGGGAGGTTTGGGGCAGGAGGCTGTCCTCCTTGGCCAGGCTTGTCTGCAGCTGGTCCCCCAGCACTGCTGGGGATGCCTGGCACGAAGAAGGTGCCTGGTGCTCTGGGCACGCACAGTGACACATTGCTGCTGGGAGGTGACAGTGCCAAGCCATGGCTGTGTCCTGGGTGCTGGCGGAGGGGGAAGAGTCCAATGCTCCCAGCAGTGCCGGGGTCTATGACTGGATTGGAAGGTGGCTGGGCTGGGACAGGCTGTTCTGCCCAGCTTCACGCCAGGGCTCACATGCCCATCCGGATGGGCTGTAGGTGCTGGACTCTGAACACAGGACCTGTCTGGGTGGCTGCGCAAATCAGCGGTGCTAATCTACCCCATCCATCAGGAACCGGTCTGTCAGGGATGATGTCATTGGTACCAACAACTCGCTGTGGTTAGTTGCGCCAGTCCCTGTGTTGGAAGGACCAGTCCTGCTGCAGGCACAAACCTCCTTCCACTGGGTGCTGAGCCCTGGAAAGCTCCATCCCTGGGCAGCCACCTCTGCCTGGCCCTGTGGACCTGCCAGCCTCTCCCAGTGCCACGGTAGTTCAGGTGGTGGCCGCAGAAATTTCAGACTCCCTCCCCTGCGGCACAGGGAGTTGGTTTCTAAGGGGGGGTGGGTGGGGAAGCTTTGCTGGAGAGGCTGAGCTCTGTCCCTGTGTGCTTGTGGCTGGGTTGGGTGGGCTGCAGCTGCCTCTGAGCTGCAGTGCGTGGGCAATGAGCCGGACGTGCTGGCCTGGCTGTCCCCTTGTGGCTGCTGGGACAGGGAAGGAGTCTGCCATGGCTGGCAGCTCTGCACATATGCTGTTTAGGACCTCTCTTGCTACAAGAGGATCCAGTGTCCCCCTAGTCCTGTTCTTGCTCGTACCTACCACCATGGGATTGTGTGAATGCTGGTGATGTACCCGGAGAGGTTTGCTGTGCTGCAGCAGCACCCTCTGTCCCTCCTGCCTGTGCCTGGCAGCTGCCAGCAAACACAGCACCCACAGGCACTGCCCCCCTGGTTGCACAAACACTGTGTTACGCAAAGCGGCTGCAAGAACACACAGGTTGCCACACATGTTGAAGCTCCAAAGCACAGCGTGCTTGTGCCCCGCAGCAGAGCGCGTTGGCCGCAGCCTGCAGCGCAGGGGTCAGTGCGGTGCAAACACCCCACACACCAGCCCTGCTCTGCCCTACGGCCCACCCTGTGCTGGGTGGCTCCTCTCCCTCCTTCCCTTTCCTGTGAGGGAGCAGATAAGCCTCAGCACCCAGGAGCGGGGCAGGCACCGGGATAGAGCGGGGCAGGCACCGGGACAGAGCGGGGCTGCCTCAGCTGGGCCCCTGCCAGCCCAGCACCCCGTGCCAGGCAGCCACTCTCGCACCCACGGGTGAAGCACCTTCACCAGCAGCTCCAGCACCTCCTCCTACTGCCTCGCCAGGGACTGGCAGGATTTGCACAAAGTCATTGAGTTGTCTGGCACTTTCCCTTTCTTCTCACTGCCTCTCCTCGCCCCCCACCCTTGCTGCTATCTCCCGTCTCCTTGGTCCCTTTCCCGAGCATCGCGCTTGTCTCAGTCCTGGGTGAGCAGGCGGTGAGATTCTCAAAGAGCGTCTTCACTCTGAGTACATGACCATGCATCCTGGGAGGTTTTGATGTCCCTCAGTGCCTCGCAGAGGGTTTTGGGAAGGGGCACTCACCCTCACAGGGGGTGCAGCGTGTGGCTCTGCAGCCAAGACATGCCCTGGGAGCTGCTTACCACGGCAGTGTGGCCAGCCATCCCGCAGAACAACCTGCCGTGTTGCAAAATCAATGCTTTTTGTAACAAATCATGCAAGAAATGGAGCCAACAAAGGTGATGTGAAATGACTTATTCCAAAGAAGTGTGTTCATACCCATGCTATCAGTTCTGTCCCAGTCTGACAAAAAAAAGGTACATGGCCACGATTTGTGTCTGAAATCATGACAAATGATATAATGAAATTTCAAAAGGGGCATGACTGAGTTGCCAGGGAGTGCGGCTCACCTGGGACTGACACTGGCTCGCAGCCATTTCCTTGGGCACATGGGGAAGTGATCAGCGTGACGCAAACGGGAGAGGTTTGTAAACATGAAGTGGGGACCGATACAGCGGAGCTGTGGGCTTCTGTGCTTACGCTTGGGTTTTGGCACCAGCTCACTTCGATGTGTTTGGGAAAGACCAGTACAAGCACCAAAGCTGGTTGCTGCATTGCGTGAAGATCACTGGTGTGTTACTTGGGTTCAGAGGCTTCCATTCACCAGGCGCTAGGGAGCAGCTGGAGATAAGTTGGACTTCAGGTAGCAGACTGAAAAGAGGAGCCCATAGCCATGTGGCTCTGTCACCACAACGGGCCAGCTGAAGGTGCAGGAGGGCTTGCTTGCTCCAGTGCAATTAATTTAAAAAGTACTGAAGCTCCGGGCTGGAAACGTGGCATTCCCTGGGTAAAGGGCTGGACACGAGCACTGCTGCAGGCAGGCTGCCTGCGCTTGAGAGCAGTGTAATGCCAGGGAGCCGGGTTGGGCCGAGTCGTGCCTGGTTTTAGAAAAAATGTGTGCATGAGCTGGAAGACCGGGTCAAGAAGACTGTCCTCAGGCTGAGCTCATCCACACCCTCCCCGCTGCCTTCTCCAGCACGTGGGAATCACTCCTGGTATCCTCTTTGCTGCTGGAGCTGTTGGACAGGAGCCAAGGAGCTTCCCCACACACACCCAGGAAGGAGGGGTGAACCCAGGATTGCGCACGGATCAGGGCGAAACAACAAGTGTGACCACGCAGCAACTCTTCTTCCAGCCACCGATAATGAAAACTTAAATTAAAACTTGAGACTATCTAATCTTATTTGCAAGCTGCTGCACACTGGGGATGGCTGCTCCTTCAGCCTTCAGCAACTGCATTGCAAAGAAATGTACTTAATTTCAGGCTTGAGATTTTCCATCAACTCTGCACCTTTGGACCCCGCACCTCCCTCTGCCGGGCTGACACACTGTCCGTAGCGGTGCTCCGTTCCCCCCATCAGCAAGGAGACCTTCTCCTGGGGCAGTGGAGTAGCCCACGCTCCTCACATCTTGCACAGCCTTATTTGCTGCATTTCCAAGCCTTAGCTCCTTTTTCTCAGCGGTGTTGCCGTTCCTCAGGATTTCCGTGTCCGTTTTGAAGTTTGGAAAGCTTGAGTGGACATCAAGCTGGCTTTGCCAGAACTTTAGAGCGGCACAAGCACTGCCATGCGTCTGCTCGGAAATCCCCTCCACGTGCCTCTGGCTCACAGTTCTCAGAGCCAAAGCGCTGCGATGCAGGCTCATAGCAGCAGTCGTGTGTGGGGACAGCTCTCTTTTTTTTTTTTGGCTTTTTTTTCCTTAATTCCGCCTCCCCGCACCGCTTTCTGGTAGATCCTCCACCCTGCAGCACAGTCTGTCCTCTCTGTACCCACATACCTTCCTTTGCAGCCCAGCACTGTGCCGTGGGTTGTGATTGTTTTATCAGGCCGTTTGGCTCACGCTGTAGCAGCAAACAGCCAGTTCAGTGTTCTATCAGCCACAAATATAAGCCTTCACCTTGTCGTCTAGACGATTGATTTTAAAAACTATTAAATGGCACTGGACCAGGAAACGGTCGCTGGGGGTCTAGGTACACTCCCCGTTGCTGATGTCTCCCCATTAAGACTTGGCTCACTGAGACTTCAGAACATAGCTATTAATGCACGTAGTTGTTAATCTATTGTGAGCCTTATTAATTCTTCATAATACATACTTTTAATTAAAAGCCTGTGTCGTTGATGGCAGTGGAAAAGCTGAAGTTGCTCCTGTTCTCACCAGCCAGACCTTTCCTTTTGCCCGGGGAGGAGTTTCCCTGCAAGGTCCGTGCTGTGTAACACAGCCCCCAGGATGCCCTTAGCTGTGCTTCCACCATCCCACTGGCAGCCTGGGTCTCTCTGCCGTTTCTCTGCACATGGCTTTGGCGCTTTGAATTACGCTGGCCTCCCACCAGCCAAGTATTTGTTAAAAATTAACACGTGTGTTTAGGAGAGCCCATCATTATGTCATCAAAATGTTGTTTGTGAACTACCTGGGCCTGTGGCATGAACGTGGCTGGTTTGGGGAGGTGCAACCTCTCCTTGTGCCACTGCTGTGCCAAATTCCCTCCCTCTGCAACAGCACATGAGACAGGGTCACTCCTGCCACAACTGTTTGAGAGGATGCAGCAACTGGCTTGGGTCTGCCTGCCCCTTTCAGCTATTTTTATGGCATGAAAGGGGACGGTGCAATGCCTCGCTGGAGGGCTTGTGATGAGCCCATCGGGGTTCATGGCCATTGCAGCTCTAACCGTCTCTGAAGTTCAGGTTTATTCAGCAGTCGTCTCAGAAACTCAAGGGCAGCAATCTGGTTGTGTGCTCCTGGCTCCAGAGAGGCAGCGCAGGCACAGCCGGAGCTGGGCTCCTTCCACATTCCTGCAGCACCGGTGCAAGGAAGTGCACTGTGATATCTGATGGTGGCATGTGGGCTGGGAAAGATTCCCTGTTTCACTCCCACGTCTCAGGTATGCTTCACTGAGGGAGAAAGAAAACCCTTCGAGTGGCAAATATACAAAGACTATTTGAGCTGGTTTCTTTAAGGGGCAGAATTAAAGATGGAAACTCCACCCAGTTTATTATTTTTGAGTGGTTGTTTTCATGGTGTGCAGCCCAGTAACTAGGCGGTCCACCAGATTCCTCAGTGAGTGCTGTCACTGAGAGCAGGTTGGGTAAAATGTTAAGAGGCATTGTGAAATATTTCCCTGGCATTACACCCAAACCAGCCTGAATGCCCACAGGCACCACTTGGTTCTGCGCTCTCCTCTATTTCACAGCACAGACACCCACTGAGAGCCGGGACGTCTGCTCCCGGAGAGCTCACCGGGGTTCAGCACACCTTACTCCTGCCTGCCAGGCTCAGCTTCTTAAGCCCCTCAAAAAGTGGCACCCCTCTCCCCTGAGTGGGGTCTGTGTCCAGTCCCGGATGGGCGACGTGCACCTGCAGGAACATGCTGGGAAAAGGAGGTGCTGGCTGCCTGGGTAAAACAGCCGTGAGATGGTGGGAAATCGCGCTGGACTGTGCCTGCAGACAGTCTCTCGGCCCCCCGAGGACCTGCGGGCATGGCACCCACGTCGTGCTTGCTGCCGGTGCAAGCCCACCTTTGCAGACTGCTCTGGGATGCTGCTGGAGAGGCAGCCACAACATCCATGATCCTGGGACAGGGAGCGGGCGAGGGAGGTGTGTGGGAGTGGAGGTGTCCCCCACCATCCAACTCCACGCATCAGGGTCCTGGATTTGCAGCTGAGACATGCGCTGGCCAGCCCACGTAGCTGTGACCTGCCAGCTGCGGGTCTGGAAAAGATTTAGGACAATCCTGCCTGAATGCTTAGTCTGATGCTCTGGCAGAAAGGACCAACGCAGCCCTTTGAGACAGAGAATATGAAAAGGCAGATTTAATCCCTGTGTCAAAGCATTAGGGAGCCTCATTGTGGGATTCTACATCTTGAAAAGGATTCAGGAAAATCAGAGAGGCTGTGTAGAGCAGAAATGCAAAAAATGGCTTGAGGGTGGGAGGAAAAGCCTGGCAGTAAGAGAATTAAGCAACTCAGTATATTTAGCTTATCAGAAAGATGGATGAGGGGGGGTTTGCTTGCAGCATATGTGTAGTGTCACAAAGAGAAAATGCCAAGCTCTGAAAGGCTCTTTAATCAAGCAGAAGGCAGAACAAAATGGTATGTCTGCAAGCTGAAGCCAGACACGGGGATGTGGGATGCTCTTCTGAACGTGAGGGTGAGGGACTCCTGAAACAGACCCAGAAAGGTGGGAGTCTCCAACGCTTGTCTTCAAACCAAGCCTACCTCCTTTCTTGGAAAATACGCGTGAACCAAACATAGCGTATTGGAATTAATGCAAGGAGATGAACTGCTGAGTGGCGTGCTGGCCGGCTGCTCGCACTCCTACAGCCGCGTGTCAGGCAGGACCATCGGATCATTTCAGCTGAGGAAGACCCTGGGAAACGTGGTCCAGTCAGGCAGCGTGCTCAGGGAGCCGTTCGGGCAGGCTCCGGGTGTTCACCTGCGCCCGTAGCGGTAAGTGTGGGCTCTTTGCTGTTGAAAACATCTGGAGGGTGGCAGAATTTTTCAGCCAAGTTCAGCTTGTTTTAGCTTGTTTTGTGTGGGACTGCTGACAACGCTGTTCAGCGTTTCTGTTCTTAGAGTAGCCAGAGCACCAGAAATGTAAAACGTTGTCCACAGACCGATCATACTCAGAGCTCAGAGCCTGTGTGTAAGAATAATATGTAATGAGTACGTGAGATGAAACAAGTTTGGCCAGAGAGATAAAGACAAAATATGAGTGCGTTACAGCCCAGATTGCATTCCCCAAGCCTGTGCATCAGCAGAGGTAATCTCTATCTAGACGTTACTGGAAAGAGATCTTTGCTGTGGCATTTAGTGGTATTTAACTAATAATAAAATACTATGTTAATTAGTATCAGGTCTGATTTGATGACATGTAATTTGGGGGGAAGGATTACAGTGTGAGTATTAGAATGAGAATTTTTATAGGGCACAGAGTCAAAATGAGATTAGCAGTCTCGCTACAGAGGGAGCCCGGAGGCTGACGTGTGTGTGTTTGGCAACCGATGCGGATAGTTACAGCATAACTTTATTTACTGATGAGAAAAGAACCTGTAGCTGTTATTTACCTCTACGTGTCACCCTGCATAATGCGTGGCTCAGCCACCATGAAATTGAAATGCAAGCAGGCATCATTTCAGTGGGAACGCCCTGTGGTGCTCAGCACCATGCATGAAGCGTGTTTGCAGAGTAATTTCGGCATGCCCCAGGCGGGCTCCTTCCAGAGGAAGAGAAGGAGGAAGCTTTGCTGACGGTCACCCCACATGCCCAAGCCCTGTCAGGGGCGTGAGCGGCTGAACCAGTGCCTGGCCCCTTGCACAGCTTTGACCCAGGCACGCTTACACACGCCGAGAGCACCGGGTTATGCCTAGTCCAATGTGAGCACCCCAAGCAGCACGCGGGGTTGATGCAGGGACATGGGGTGTAGGACCCCACACCGCCTGCTCTGGGCACCGGCTGGCCTGAGTTACCAGCTAACGCAGCCACTAGCCCTGCCCTGTGCCAGAGCCTTCTTTTTCCAGCTCGTGGCCAGCGCTGCTGCGGGAAATGCTCTGCAGACACGTGGGCAGCCACGGGCACTGCCCCAAGGCGCAGTGGGTCAACCACAAGTGGGTTTTTGTCAAGCAGGATGGGCTGCAGCTCTTGCCCTTTCATTTGGTCAGTTTGGCTTTGAAAAGCTCCAGAGCATTCTGGAAAGCGGCACGGCGATATGATAGGATTTAATCAGACTTAATTATTCCCCTGCTGTCGATCTCCTAGCAACATCCAGCTTGACATCTGCCTGCGAATGAAACGTGTAAGCTAAGTAGGAACATGTTCAGACTAAAGCCCTGCTACTCGAACCAAATCACTCCACTAATCATTGCCTTAATTCATCTCGTGGCCGTTAGACAGCTGCTGGGAGCTGGTACCTGACTTCCATTGATGCATGGCACTCGCCTCCCGCGTTTTTTCCAGCCTGGCAAGAAGCATGACTTCATCCTGGGCTCTTTCCAGCGCGCTGACACCTGATAACGGGGGGTAGAGTTTCCTGAGTGACAAACGTGGGCTCAGGAGCAAGCCCCAGCCTTGTCGCTATCTGGCTTCATGCTGTAAGTCCCGCTTATCTCATCATCAAAATCAGATCACCCGCTGTGCCTGCAGATCGCAGGGTTTAAACTCTGAGCGCACAAGCAGTAGAGTCGGGGCGATTTAGGTGAGGTTTGAGGACGGTCAGAGCAGATGTGGCACAGCGGCGGCAGGCGTCGCAGGCAGCTCTGTGTCACCGGGGCAGGGGGGTCAAGGCAGGGAGAAGGGACCCGGCTCATGCAGCTGGAGGGATTAAGAGGTGAAAAGAGGAGGAGAAGCGTTTGTAAAGCAAAGCCAAGCTCCAGCCAGATGCAACACAGCGCAGGAGTCGGTGGGGTTATTGGAGGAAATGAGCCTGGCAGCTGAGCAGGGGCTGGCGGAGGAGGCTGCCCAGCCCCGGCCACCGTCTCACCGTGAAGCTGGAGGGAAGGGAGCTGCCTCGGGCAGGTGAGAGCAACCAGCATCCCCAGTGGGTCAGCCTCTGGGAGCTGGTGGTCAGTCGGGGCAGTGGTGGGATGTTGCTGCATGGATGTGGTCGTGGCCCCTCTCCATGCACCTCCTCAGGGGCGGTATTGGTGCCAGTGATACCTGGGTGTTGGCACAAGTCTGTTTGGCTCCTCTGCTGTGTCTAGAAGTTACTGGAATAAAAAAGTCCCAACTGGATGCCAGTGCAGCACGTGTCTCTGCAGAAGAGCCCAGGGGATCTACGAGCTCGGCTGCATGGGGTGCAGCGCATGCAGCCAGCTCACATTGACTTCACTCATGCGCTACAAGTGGGGCTTCTGGCTGCAAAAGTGAGCCCCAGCCAGCTCTCCCTGCGACCTGCGTGGGCTCTGCCTCTCGCTGAGCGCCCGGGAGTGGGCTCGGGCAGTGCTCAGCCAGCCCTGCGCCATCCGAGGCGGTGTATGCCGGTCGGCATCGGCACCTGGGCTTGCCTGCAGCGGGGACAGCCACCACGCTGGACATGATCGTAGTTAGTTTCCCTTAAACTTACGTGGCTTTTTTATTTTCCTTGTGTTATCAGTGACTCATGGAGGGTTGAAACAGGAAATCACTGGGCTTCTTTACTGTCCTGAAGATGCAGGTTTATTCCTTATGGTCTTTTTCCTTTCAGATGATTTCTGCCCCACGTGCCTAATAATTTCCTTAATCGTTTATCATTCCCACCCTGTGCTGCCTTATATTTGTGTTTCTCACCTGCCTCGTGCCTAACGAGCGTTAGGGGTACCCAGCAAGGCTGTGGGGCCAGCGGGGAGGAGGGGGATGCCGTGGGAAGGGTGAGGTGTGGGCTGGCCCTGCCACTGCAGTGCTCACGAGACAGCCCCGCAGGGAGGTGGTGGAGACCGTAGCACACCGGGAACCGCATGGAAGCGGTGCTGGCTGTGCGGTGCGAGCCGCGCTGTGCTGTAGGAGGGCAGCCGGGGTAGGCTGTGCAGCCCAGCGTGGTCCAGTGGTGGCGGCTGTGCAACACTGGGAGGCCCAAGGAGGTGGCGCAGTGCTGTGCAGTGGCTGGGCAGGACCTTATTTGGTATGGCGTGGTGTGAGGATTTGCAGAAGTTGGAGGGTAGTGTGAAGGCAGTGACCCAGGGCAGTGACTGGGTGCTAAACTGGACGGTGTGGCACGGCTAGGTGCAGTGTGGTGCAGTGACTGGGTTGGGCTGCTCCGTGCAGTGGCTGTAGGTTAGACTGGGCAGAGCAGTGCAGTGGTTAGAGACTGTTCTGAGCAGTGCCTGGAGGCTGGGCAGTGCAGCAAAAATGCAGTGCACTGCGATGCAGTGACTAGAGGCGAGGCCAAGCAGTGTCGGTGTTGGGATGCAGCAGCTGGATAGGAGGGAGCTGTGGTGCAGTGTCGTGGCTGCAGTGCCTGCAAGATTTGGAGGTGTCTCAGCTGGAGGAAAGCGCAGTGTTGTGCAGTGCGGTGCTGCAGCTGGAGCAATGAGACAATGCGGAGCTTGACAGGACGTGCAGTGCCTGGAGGGGCCCCGCAGTGCCACGCCTGGAGGAGGGGGTGGCGTCCTGGAGTGCCTGAAGGCACTGCCGTGGTTTGGAGGTTCCAATGAGTGACGGGAAGCACTGCTGCGATTTCCAGCAGCAATGCCAGGCAGTGACTGGGGAAGTGCAGAGCAGCGCCCTGCAGCCACTGGAAGTTGGGGGAGGGGTGTGTGTGTGTGCAGTGCAGTGATGGAAGAGGGCAGTGTGGTGCAGTGATGGGAGGGGGGGATCAAAATGTTGCGGTGACAGGGGACGGGGAGCAGCGCAGTGGAGCGATGGGACCAGTGCAGCGCGGTGCAGCGCGGTGCAGCGCGGCGATGTCCCCACGGCCGCGCACTGCTGGCTGGGGGGGGTGGGCGGCGAGGGGGTTCCGCGCATGCGCGCCGCCGCCCTGCCGCAGCACCCCTGCGGCGGCGACCCCCTGCCGCCCGCCCGCCCGCCATTGGCTGCGGGCGCCTCCCGCGATAGGCTGCGGGCGCAGCCCCCCGCGCCGCCCCATTGGCCGGCGGCGGCCGCTATGCGGGCGGGTCGGCGGCGTGGCGACCCGCCCCGGCGCCCCATTGGCGGCCGCTGTGCCCCTCAGCACCGCGGCGGCGGCGGCCGGTCCCGCTGCGCCGCGCCCGGCATGGCGGCGCCCGCAGCCCCGCGCCCGGGGGCCGCAGCCGGCGGCCGAACGCCCAGGGCCGGCGGCGGCCGGGTGAGGAGGGGGCGAGGGAGGGCTCGGGCAGGGCCGGCCGTCGTTTGGGCGAGCGGTGCCCGGCGGGGCGCGGAGAGGGGAGCGGAGCCTGGCGGGGCAGGGGGCAGGCGGGGGGCTGCCTGGCGGCGGCGGTGCCGCTGCCCGTTCAAATTCGGATTCCAGGAGGCCGTTGACAGCTGTCAGCCGGCGGCGAGCTGCCGTCCTGCTCGGGCCGGGCGGGCCCCGCTCCCCCGGCGCCGTCCCCGCCTTCAGGGCAGCGCGTCTCCTCGCTGCCGCCGGGACCTGCGCTTCCCCCGGCCAGCTACCGAGCTCCTGCGGGCCCCGTTGTCCCCCGGGCAGCCCCTGGGCTTGCTTTGTGTCGCGTCTTGTCTTTCTTGTGCTTGGGGGGGGGTGGCGGCGGCGGCGGTGCTCGCCAGGCCTCCTCGTCGGTGCCGGCTCTGGGACTTGGTGAGCTGAAGTGGGCTGGGGCGTGAGTGCAAAGAGGGAGTTGGGCTGCTGCCCCGTCGTTGCCTTGCAGTGTCCTCCTGCCTCTCCGGAACGGCATTTACCCTTGAGACTCCCCCACCCAAAAAAAAAAAAAAAAAAAAAGGGTTTTAT
>VFFE01006366.1:293396-324920 GCA_008921705.1 Burhinus oedicnemus | reverse complement strand
TTTTTTTTTTTTTTTTTTTTTTGTGTCTGTTCCCATGGGAACTGAGGAGACATAAACAGGCAAAACTGACTCATTTCTGGTTGCAGGTTTTTAGTCTGCTTGCATTTCCATGGAAACTAGTCCTGCAGCAAAAAAGGCTAAATTAATCAAAAGCGATCAAACCTTTATCTTTACTATAAATACTGATTTCTCTTTTTCAAAGTGAAATGGTATTTTTGTCTATTCTTGCATTAGGCAGTAAAAATGTACTGAAGAAATGAATCTTTTTACAAGGGTTTGTAACATGCACGCTTTTTCTCATGTGGCTAAAGCCTCACGGTATGTGTGATGGTATGTAGTGCGGGTACAACTGTTGTATCTTGAGTTACTAGGGGTGTCATTTGTTCTACGTTAAGGGAGTGGATCTTGTGTACACTGGCATCTGACTTCTTTCCATTCTGTTGTTTAATGAAAAACAAATTCAGTCGGTGTGTGAGCAACTAGGCCACAGGGACAAACTCGTCCCCTTTGTGGAGAGAGGCATGTAATAGTTTCGTGTTCAGACCCTCGTCTCTGGGAGTTACTGTCCTACTTGCCTCCTTTGCCAGAAGAAGGAAATGCAGGAGTGCTCCTGTAAAAACAAACAAACAAACAAAACAAACAAACAAACAAAACAAACAAATAAACGAACAAAAAAGCCCCAACCCCAAACATCTCTGGGCCAGCTCAACTTGGCATTGGGAGCATAAATCTCTGATAAAAGCGATTTGAGCTAAGCTGGCTGAATTTATGGTTAGGTGAATGAGGGAGCATATCCTTTTTTACTGTAGAATTACAACGCATTCACACCCCTGGTGTGAGTGGTGGCAAGCAAATGGTGATGGTAACCATTTCACTTGCTCTGTATCTGTGGCCTTAGCCTTAGGGGGGGTGCGTGTTCTTTATGGTAGACTTTATTGCTGTTGCTGCTGCTCCCCAGGTTGAAAAGGTTGAGAGACTTTACCCTTGTGGGCTTTAGCTTTTTTAAAAAAACCTCTTTTGGACAGTATTATGCAGCAGTGTAAGGTTCCTGAAAGAGTTGCTTTTTTGCTTTGCAGGAAGAGACTGGGAACATCATTGAGACAGATTATTGTGAATTCACTAATGTTTGAGTTATTAGTAACTTCAAGGTTTGTTTCATCTACTCAGCTGTTCTGTAGTCTGTGTTAGTTAGTCTCTGTTATGGCACCAAAATTGAGAACAAATGTTTAGACGGTTCTCATTACATGGATCGGCTACAGATTGAAGGAATCTCTTTGCTACTTTTCAGATGCTTTAGAGATTTAAGGATCACAATGATGCTTTTTAAAATGTTAAAAATAGGAAGTAATGTTATTGACGCAGCAGTGAATATTAGAAACAAAGTTGTAAAAATAGGAGTTAAAACAATAGTTGTCTGGTGAAGTAAGTCAACTTTTCTAAGAATTCTTCTGTTGGGCTGAGATGTTCCTCTTTTTTTCAGTTTCAAGCTGTAGTGTACTATGCTGAATGATTCTCTTACCTGTGCAGAACACAGAAAAATGAATTTAGTGCCCAGAAATTGTTACCACTATTCAAGTTACTTTGTGCTCCCTGTTAACCTGCCAGAATAAGGAGCATGGCTTAGCTTAAACTGCAACTCAGGGCATTCAGTTGTGGTAGTATCTTCCACAGCTGTAATTGTGCCAGATACTTTTTGCTTGGCTGGAGACAGATGTGTACATTCCTGATGCCTCTTGCTCTGGCTATTTGATGCAACTGCACAGAACTACCTGCCCTTTCCACCAGAGGCAGCTGAAGAGACAGTCTACTCAGTGAATATGAATCAGAACTTTTAAGATCTATGAAAGATTTAAAAACAAAATAAAAAAAAAATTCACACGTGCCTGTCTGTCTTCTAGAAGGCAGCACTTTACAAGGTAGGCCAAAGAAACAGGGGAATGAAAGTACTTCATCTTTTTCTGACATGTTACTGCGTATTTACCCAACATTACTTTACGACCTTGGTGTTATAGGGACCCTGCTGTCTCTCCAGGAATTTCTAGTGCTGCTGTAATGTTAGCAGTGCAGGACAAAATTCTGCTGGGGCAATGAGAAATGATGCATGACAGAGCCATTGAGGGAGGGAGCAAGCATAATGTTGCCTCGTCCTTGGGATCTCTCCAGAGGAGGAAAATTCCCTGAACACTCTTTAGGCTTTAGGAACCTATAAGGGCAGGTTTAGTGAAGGGCATTAAGAGCATAGCATCCTAAGCACTTTGTGGATCGAGGAGTGGCTGTAATGCTGTATTTGTATTCATCTTTGTTTTGTCTTCATTTTAGCTTTTTCAGCCGTGTTTTAGTTCTGAGCTAATGTTGCCTTTTTAGCAAGACAGAAAAGGAAGGTGCAAGAATACTTCTCCATCCCCCTACACACAGCTGGGCCTTAGTTTTGCGTCCTAAAATAGTAAGGTGCTCTTGCTTCTCTTGACAATGGCAGTCTTGTTGCTGTTTGAGTCCCTGTTCAAGCCTTTATATTTCCCTGTTTCTCCATTTGTCTGGCTATCTGATGGGTGCAGCTGAGGAACTTGCCTGGTTTAAAACAGAGTGTAGTTTTATTTCTTTTGCTTAGTTGACCTTAACCTGACTTAGTGTTTCACTTGCTCAACTCTTGTGCATTTTCTCCCTGTCCCCTCCAAGTTTGGGAAGGGTAGGTTCCTGGGGCTTTTGATAGGCAGATTGGGATAGTGTTCCTAAGGGGCAGCACTCTGTCTTACGTGCAGCTGAAGCTGCATCCCCTGATACAGTTTTTCAGAGGTCAAAGTCAGCAGCCTTCCATATTCTGGAAGGTACAATGCAGTGAAAGCACTTTACCTCTCTTAGCAATTGCTCTGCAGCTGAGTGCTTTCAGACGTGAAAGGACTTATTCATCTCAGCTGACTGTGAACCCCTTAGCAATGAGTTCAGCTGGAAACAATACCTCCCTGTGAGGACTGTCTCATCCACGTTAGTAAGTGGTTCTCTGCCTTTCCTCCATCCTGTCGCTGTACATCCCTTTGGTACACAAAGCATGCACCTCTCACCTGTAGCCACTGCAGCAATGGCTACTGTGCCTTCAGATATTACCAGCCTTAATGGAAGCTCCACCCCATCACACGTTTGATCACACAGACTTTTTCCATTGGCTTTAATACATGTAGGCTGGCATTGGGCACGTTTCATGCCCATTTCAATTCTGCTTCATGTCAGTTCTGCTGATGTTGGGGCACTAACTTTTGGCATGAAGGAGGTAATATGTGATTTGTCTCGAGTCGAACAGCTGGTGCTGCTGTGATCTGCTGACCGTGGCCTTAGTACTGATGCTCACCATGTCCATCACACTTAGGGGTGTTCTACAGAGGAGATTTTTGCTAGATTGTTGTCTTATGCCAACCTTTTTGGTGCTCTTGTCACTATAACATCTCATTTTTTCTCATTGCAGTCTGAGTTTACATTGCAGTGTCAGGCTGAGGCAATAAAACAGCCAAGCCTGGGTATGACTTGCAAGGACAAGTACAATTGGGTCATGAGCTATAGCTCCGTATGAATTATGTATCTCTTCTGCACTTCAGAAGGAATGTGATTGTGCACCCAGGCATCAAGCAAAAAGTAATTTGTACTGTGCGTGCATATCCTGAATAGATGTTTGAACCTGAAATAGCTGATTTCAAGTGGTTAATCCTTCATGGTACCGCATGATTATATTGCTTTTGTATGCATTGCTTTCTTGAGGAAGTAATAGCATGTGAGGATAGTGCCGAAACTACAGGATGTTTCTTAACGAGTTCTTGGTATTCTGAATAACCAAATGCCTACACAATCCAAGATATATATCTCTGAGAGTCAGAATTTAGCATTTCTTGCTCTGTTGCAAAAAAGAAAAATCAGAATGTGTTAAAATTAGCTATTTCCATTTTTAAGAGCTTATAAACATATATATTGCTTGTCTTTTTTCAGATGATGCTACGATCCCTCCTACTTTAACATAGTCCCTGTTATAGCATGTCATTTTTTTGCAGTTGTTAGCCTGTGGATTGCAGTGTTAGGGACACTGATTAAATGTGAGGCTCATCTGAGCTGCAACAGTGTAGTAAATATGCCCCTTAATAGCTCCTGGAACAAAAAGATTTAACACAGTCTAACTACGGAAAAGTTTTAACTGGTATCTTTTCTAGCTACAGTGAGTGTGCAGGTTCGGAGGAGTATCTTTGTTCACAACATCATGCACAGATGTATGTGTGCTGTAAAAAAAGTAGTGAAAATGAGATGGCACAGAAATCAATAAAAGTTGAGTTTTCCTAACAGGTAAGCAGCTGATGGCTTCCTACGTATGAAGGCGTACTCTAAATAAATATCGACAAAGTTAATAATTTATAAGTGCAATTGCATCTTTTTATCTTTGTCAGAAATTAATCAATCTCGGAATAGCTTTAATACTATATAAGTATTGCTTTTCAGCTGTGACTGTGTCTAGAGACCCTAATCAAAAAAATGCACTGAGACATGTTTCTTAGGATGAAGGGTGATAACTTAAATAGGCTTCACTCAGGAAGGCAGAGGAAGCTGAGGCACATGAAAGTGAAATTATTCTATGTCACACAGCAGCTCAAGGGTAGAGCTGTGAATAGAATAGAGGTTCTTGATCTAGTGTCCAGTTGGCCAAATGAGGCTCGCTGCCCTGTAATTATGCATTCTACATCTGCGTAATTCAGGAGAGCAGTAACATGCTGAAGTTACTTGCTTGGGGCAGAGATCATCCGCTTAAAATACCAGCAATATTTCAAAGTACTGTATTGATAATAACAAAACTGGTGATGGTCTGCGTGGGCAGTGCTGGTGGCTTGATGTAGGTACTATAACTAGGGTACGATGTTGCTAGTGTAAGTTGCTGCTAGAATTTGCCTCAGATGCATCTGTGGAAGTGCCTTAAGAACCAAGTGTACAGTCTGAACAGTTGTGAATGCTGGTTTGGGGTTTTTCAACCTTCAGATTCACCACATCACAGGGACCATACTTTATGCTTTCCAGCTGCATTACTATTGCAACCACTTTTCTTTCTAAAGGTAGTATTTTTTTTTTAATGGAAAAGTTTAATTTTGCTCTCCATACAAAACCACAGAACTCTCTTTTCTTCTGTTTAAACTTTAAAAAGAAAAATTATGTTCAGGCACAGACTAAGCTTCTAGAATTTCTGCTCAAAGGAGGAAAAACTGAGCTTTTGAAAAGAGGGGAATAATGGAACAGTTCAGGCAGTTTTAACCATAGCAATCACTAATGCTCTAGGTATAATTAGAAATCTAATTACTGTGAATTTAATTGCTAAGACTTTTCTGCCTTTTGAGACTTGCCCCACACAATTCTATCAGGTTCCAACTACAGCATAGGCGGTTCTCCATTATACTGCTAGGAAATTAGTAATGCTGCTTTTTTCTGTTAGCACTGTTGCTGTAATCTCTGTTTAGAAGTGCCTTATCTGAACATTGGAAAGGCTTTTATTATTTTAAAATATGATTCATTATAACATTAATTTCTATATATTTGAATTCAGAGCTTTTGTGTTTGGGTCCAGTACTTCATTAGAAGCAGAAGCTTGAGTTAATACAATGTAAAGACTGCAAATTGAATTCCAGTTAAAAAAAAATGTGTTAGTTCTGATTGAATTTTCTAAATTTGCCTTATATTTAAGGATGCTTCAGATGTAGTTTGAATATTTCTAAACTTTTGAAAGATAAGTTTGCACACTGGAAATAAGCCTTATTTACATTACAAAAATACAAAAGCTTCAATACTGTATGATAATATATTACTTCTGCTTGCTGCATATCTTGTTTCCCATAAAGTTAGTTTTATAATTAGAGCATATTGTATTATTTGTTTGTGCTTCTATGAATAGAGACTATGCCATTATATGAAGGGACTGCCTTTAGGCTGGTGTTTCCTGACCTTTGAATGCTTTAAGTTTCTCGATGTAGTTTCTAAAACTTTTCCTTTTTTAAGAAGAATTACAAATAGCTCACAAACTAGGGCTAAGTACTCTTTAAGACGTACTCTCCTGTGCAAATTACACTTCCTGCTTCAAAGGATGGATGGATGGATGAAGGACTAGAGAAATCTGCTTGTTGTCTAGTGATTTGCTGCTTTTCTGATGCAGCCTTGATGTAGATGCAGAATTACTTCTTGTGATTAACTGTAAGTATGGCTTGAGAAAATGGCAATTGAGAAGTGAGAGAAACCATTAGGTGAAGAACAAAAAACTTGGTATTGCAAGTATTTCTAGCAAACTTTATGACCGTAGCACAAAAAAGAACTAAGATAAGATTTTTTTTTTTTTTTTCTGCAGACTTTAATGTAATTTCAGGAAGTTAGGGCTACTTTGATTTTATTTAAGACTTAACAGTGTAGCCAAAAGGTTTAAAAAAACCCTCTTGACTGTTGTGTATTAATTGCTGGTTTTGACATAATGCTGTGCTAGTGATAAGTATACCTTGCTCAGCAGTCATGTATTTGTGCCTTTGCAGGAATGGAGTTACTCATAAGTAGCTCTCCTTATCCTTGTCCCCCTTCACAGTGTTAACTAATCTTGTGATGGTTTCGTTCTTCACGGGCCTGTTGGTAAAATGCTTGAAAAAGTGAAAGTTGCATGGGATACTGTGTGGCTTTTTTTTTTTTTTCTGAGGAACTAAGTTAATTTTCATTTTTTTCAGTTAAATGCTTTAATCTTTGTAAGGACTAGATAACATGATAGGGTAGGTAACATGAAATGAATGCTGGACTTGCTGTACTGGAAAAGTTTCTGCTCAGCCCATGGCTAAGCAGCTTCTGCTCCTCTTGGCTTATGTTCAGATATGCTGGAAAACTTGTTTGTATAGTGAATTGGACCAGGAAAGTGATATAGTGTGAAAATAGAGAGCCCTTCTCTTCCCTCTCCCTCCACCTCTTTAGGAAATGTTATTTTTAATCCATACCAGGCAGGCTGACGTACTTAAACCAGTATTTTTTTCTGAAATATTCTTGCAGCCACGCAGGTGAAGGGTCGAGCTTGAAAGGCTGTGGCTTGTTGAAGCGTGCGGTTATTGCAGGTACCACGTGAGGGCAGCAGATGTCTTCTGCTTCACCCCCTCTCCAGCACCCCCCTGCCACGTCAAAACCTATTGCAAGTTGAATACATATCATTTAAAAAAACAAACAAAACAAAATAAAACAGCGCAAAACAAACCAAAAAAAGCACAGCAGCTGCCATTCCCTAGGTGAACTTTAGTAAATACTACATTAAAAAAACCCTTCTATAGAGCCATTTGGTTTTAGAGGAACTTATTTTGGAGGAACCTTGCTATTCATATCCAGTCCACTGCTGTTGCCAGTAGCTATTTTCATAATCTGATCAAGTCCTGTCTTGTGGCAAGTTTCTGGTTTTTCCTCCTGACGCGCCTATTCAGGTCTTTTAGTACCTTATGCTAATAGCTGGGATTTTTCTTTAAAAATTCAATTGAAGTTATCGTGCATATGCCCAAAGAACCTGGGGAGAGTGGGAGACATTAGACCGGGATGTACCATGGTACTATGCTCGTATTATGGCAGAGGGAAGAAAATCTGGACAAATCTAAAATTCTTAGGAAACCAGGCTTTGTTATTTCAGTTATTTACAGAACAACTCATTTTATTTAAAGGACTTTTGCTAGTTGAGGAAAAGGAAGAAAAGTTCTCACTATGTAGTTTTGTCTCATGGGTTGGTGCTGTGATAAAAATCTGTATGTTTCTAATCCTGAGTTCCTTCTTGCAAACAGTGAAGCAGAGGAGAATAAAGAATAAAAGACACACTTGATAATTTGAATTGCTTTTCAGCAGGTAGAATTTATATGGGAACTGAAATCCTGTGTCAAGTGATTATGACATTTGTAATTTCTAAAACAACGGCTGCTGTTGATTTCATGTACTTTAAAGAGAGAAGCAAAATATAATTTTGAGGAGATAAGTTTGTATTAAGAAGCACATCTGTTGTATATCCCTTTCATGTTTCATGGCAAAATCTATATGGGTAAAAAAAAATATCTGTATAGTTCCACCCCTCCATCAGTGGTAACATTCATGTAAGAATGGCTATGTCTGGTCAGACCAGAGGTCTGAGTAGCGTGGTGTCTTTGCTAACCCCATTGACAGTTTTCTTTTGTTGTTGTTTCTCCCATCCCACTTTCCTATCTACCTGCAGTGTGTGAGCTTTGATTTCCTGAGACAAATGTGTTGTCTTTTTATGTGATAGTGCCTGCTAAGATTTTCTGACATAAACTTGTCTGACTACTTTTCAAACCTATTTATAAGCTTCTGGTACCGTCTTCCCATGGTATTGAGCTTCCCAAAGTAACGGTGTTCTGTGAAAAAGCACCCCTAAAGCCTAGTTATAACATAAATGAGTTAAGAAGATGGGGAAATAATTTAGTTTTTCTAGAAATATAGTTAGAACTTTCTCCTCTATGCCTCCAGTTCCAGGGAATGATGAGGGGGTAAACAGGAAGAGCCAGCAGATCAATGCCTGGCTCCAAGACTGGTGCTACCAGCAGGACTTTGGGTTCTTTGACCATGGCTTGATTTACAGGACATCAGGCCTGCTGGTAACAGATGGGAAAAGCCTTATCTTGCAGGGGGAAAAGGGTTCTAGGACAAGAGTTAGCAGGGCTCATTGAGAGAGCTTTAAACTAGATTCGAAAGGGGACGGGAGTGTAACTGGGCTCGCTGGAGAGGCGCTTGGGTGCAGTAGCCCAGTACTTGTGGGGCAGCGTGCTAGTATTTTTGAGAATCAGAAGGCCTACCACCCCTCAAGGGCAAAAACTACACGTTCATCTGCCTCTCTGAAGTGCTTATACACCAATGCATGCAGCATGGGGAACAAACAGGAAGAACTGGAGATCTGTGTGCAGTCGCAGGGCGATGATCTCATCGCAGTTACTGAGACATGGTGGGATAGCTCACATGACTGGAATGCTGTCATGGATGGCTATGTCCTCTTTAGGAAAGATAGGCCAGCAAGGCGAGGTGGTGGAGTTGCTCTTTATGTGAGAGAGCAACTGGAATGCATTGAGCTGTCCCTGGGGGCAGATGAAGAGCGAGTTGAGAGCTTGTTGGGTAAGGATTAAGGGGCAGGCTAACATGAGGGACACTGTTGTGGGGGTTTATTACAGGCCACCTGATCAGGATGCAGAAGTTGATGAGGCCTTCTACAGGCAGCTGAGAGCCGCCTCACAATCACAGGCCTTGGTTCTCATGGGGGACTTCAATCACCCTGATATCTGCTGGGAAGGCTACACAGCTAGGCATGTACAGTCCAGGAGGTTCCTCCAGTGTCTTGATGATAACTTTTTGACTCAGGTGGTGGAGGAGCCGACAAGGAGAGGTGTACTACTGGACCTAGTACTGACCAGCAAAGAGGGACTGGTGGAGGACATTAAGGTTGGGGGCAGCCTTGGCTGTAGTGATCATGAGAAGATCAAGTTCAGGATTATGTGCAGTAGGCATAAAACGACAAGTAGGGTTGCAACCTTGGACTTCAGGAGGGCTAACTTTGATCAGAAGTAGCCACCATGGATTCACCAAGGGGAAGTCATGTCTGACTAATCTGATAGCCTTCTACAATGGCGTGACTGGACGAATAGATGAGGGGAGGGCAGTGGATGTTGTCTACCTTGACTTCAGCAAGGCTTTCAACAGTGTCTCTGACAGCATCCTCACAGGCAAGCTTAGGAAGTGTGGGTTGGATGAACGGACAGTGGGATGGATTGAAAACTGGCTGGCAGATAGAGCTCAGAGGGTTGTGCTTAGTGACACAGAGCCTAGCTGGAGGTCTGTGACAAGTGGTGTTCCCCAGGGGTCAGTACTGGGTCCAGTCCTGTTCAACATATTCATCAATGATCTGGATGAAGGGATAGAGTTGTACCATCAGCAAGTTTGCTGATGACACAAAACTGGGAGGGGTGGCTGACACACCAGAAGGCTGTGCTGCCATTCAGTCTGACCTGGGCAGGCTGGAGAGTTGGGCAGAGAGAAACCTCATGAAGTTCAACAAGGGCAAGTGTAAGGTACTGCACCTGGGGAGGAATAACCCCATGCACCACTACAGGTTAGGGGCTGACCTGCTGGAAAGCAGCTCTGTGGAAAGGGACCTGGGAGTCCTGGTGGGCAACAGGATGACCATGAGCCAGCAATGTGCCCTTGTGGCCAAGAAGGCCAATGGCATCCGGGAGTGCATCAAGAGGAGTGTGGCAAGCAGGTTGAGAGAGGTTATCCTGCACCTCTACTCTGCCCTGGTGAGGCCACATCTGGAGTACTGTGTCCAGTTCTGGGCTCCCCAGTTCAAGGAGGACAGGGAACTGCTGGAGAGGGTACAGCAAAAGGCTACAAAGATGATTAGGGGACTGGAACATCTTTCTGATGAGGAAAGGCTGAGGTACTTGGGTCTTTTTAGTCTGGAGAAGAGAAGGCTCAGAGGGGATCTCATCAATGCTTACAAATACTTAAAGGGAGGGTGCCGGGAGGATAGGACCAGTCTTTTTCCAGTGGTGCCCAGTGATAGGACAAGAGGTAATGGGCACAAACTTGACTATAGGAAGTTCTATCTAAACATGAGGAGGAACTTTACTTTGAGGGTGGCAGAGCACTGAACAGGCTGCCCAGAGAGGTGGTGGAGTCTCCGACTCTGGAGACATTCCAAACCTGCCTGGACACCATCCTGTGCAACCTGCTTTAGGTGACCCTGCTCTGGCAGGGGGGGTTGGACTAGATGATTTCCAGAGGTTCCTTCCAACCCGTGTGATTCTGTAAATTTGCCCTAAATGAGTGGCAAACTGTTTTAGTTGTTTGGGTTGGGTTTGTTTGTTTGTTTTTTAAAAAGGAATTAAGAAGGTAGTGCGGTGAATGTTTAACTCTGAGTAGAAATTACGATGAGAGTCTAAGAATTTATCTGGGTTCAGAAAAGAATTTAATATCTATATAGAGGTTGGAAAAACTAAGAATGTCTGACTAACCAGGACTTTAGAAAGCCAGATTTGGAAGGAGATTAAATCTTACTTGAAGGTATTAAACTTCTTTATGTGAACTTACTAGGAAAAAATACATTCTCATTGAAGGGCTTCTTTTAAGGATGCCTCAGATGTGATTGAATAGAGGCATATTAATTTCCTGTGAATTTTTGCCCTAATCTTGTAGTGGAAACTCTTGACAGAGGAATTCCACTGTATAGACATCTGATGATTTTCGGTTCTGAATCTACCCTTTTGGGAAACCTATTCCAAATTGCTGCGCTTTTCCAAATGTTTCCTATGTTGGAAGCACCTAAAAGATTAAATGCACGTATTACATTATTTCTTTGAAAGCAACTAATCTTTGTACTTGTTTGGTTCACATGTGGTAACTATTGATATGAGATCAGCTTAAAGATGAAAGTAGATTTACTGTAGCAAAACAGGGTTAAATTCGGAATTAGGCTTGTGAATTATTCAGAATTAGTGTGTGGTTGATGCTACTCTCTTCTCTGTTACTTTCTTACATCATTGTTTGGAAACTCAGAAAAGCTTAATAATACTCTGTCTTCTGGTTCAGGTTGATTCTGAGAAGTAAATTAAGTCTAATTTGGAGTGACCAATCAATCAACCACTTCCTGAATTGCTTTTGTAGCAAATTAAGAAGGCAGTGCTTTTCTGGAGCAGAATCTCCATCTCTATCTTTATTCTGTTGTTTAAAACAGAATCCTTTTTGCTTCTCTCTCACCTGAGTTTATATTCTTATTTTTTTTTTGGGTTCATTTAGCCATTATCATTGCAGTCTTATTTGTAAGAAGAGCTCTTTTACTAAATGTGACTGCAGTATACTCTCACATTTGTGTGCATGCATGTGTAACATGCAAAATGGGGGAAAAAACAGTTTTTATCTTGTATCATCTGTCCAAATATAAAAATCTAGAGGAAAATACACCTACATTTATTAGTCTTAATGTGCCCCTTAATTCTTTCTGGTTTAAAATATCTTTCAAAAATTTTCAGTGTTTTTAAGAACAGAGCAAGACTTTGCAAAATCATAGGATAAAACCAGTTGGAAGGAACATAAGGAGATCTCTAGTCTGACCTCCTGGCCAAAGCAGTGTGAGACCAGGTCTTTGACCAGACCAGGTTTTGAAAACCTCCAAGAATGGAGACCGCATAACCCATCTTTACAACCTGTTTCAGTGCTTCGCTTTCTTGATGGTGAACAGATTTTTCTTTACATCCAGTCTGAACTTCTCTTGTTTCAACTTCCACCCATTGCCTCTCATTGTCCCACCATGCAACACTTCAGGAACCAGGCACTGTGTCCCTGCAGGTGCTTGGGGGCTGCTGTTTTGTCTCCCCAAAACTTTGTCTTCTGCAGGCTAAATAAGCCTCGTTCCCTCAGTCTCTCCTCATAGGTCTTGTGTTAGTATTTGATCATCTGCACAATCCCTTGTTTGCCTGTAGCCCTCCCTAGAGAGGGCTCATTGTCATTTGGAGGGTTTTGTGTTGTTTGGTGGTTGGTTTTTTTTCCCCTAAACTTTTTTCCTGCTTCATGTCAGTTGAATTGTTCCATATACTTTCTGGTATTTCACCTTCTATTTCAAATACCTCTTTATTGTGCATTTGTTGCCCAGGAGGTGCATAGTACCTGCATTGGAGCTTGCTGAAGAAACATCAGATCAATGAAGGGGCAGTTAACATTGAATGTACACTATTGAATATACAATTACGATAGGTAATGTAGGTAATGCTGTTGCTACCACAAAGGCCTTTTGCTTCTCAAGAGGCTCAGTCCAAAAGCAGTCACTGTTAAGGGAGCATAGAACAGAGGGATGAGTAGAAAAACAGGCGTCAGGCAACCTGTTCCATGGTGCCGTAACAGAAATTTTTCCTAATGTCCAGTCTGAACCCCCTAACCTGTAACTTGTGGCCATTGTCACTTCCTTCCCCTGAAGGACTCACAGAATGGTGTGGGCATTGAGTAAGTTTTCCGTATGCCTACCTTTTTTTTGTTGTGTTTTTTTTTTTTTTTAAAGAAAACCTGTAATTGTAGTAGAAAGTGAACTCCTGAAGGCAGTGTGAGGAGCGGGGTATTCCAAGATAATCAGGGCACTGTCCTGAAATTCCAGAGCTCAACAGATGAGAAAGTCGGAGAGGAAAGGCAGTGGCTGTGCAATACTACTAATTTAGGCTCTGAGTACTTGACACTCACCTATTTAGTAAGCTCAGAATAACAAAGGAGTATTTGCAAGAGGATGGCTGTTACAGACTGCTGTGTAATCAGATGTCAAGGACTGGTGTGAAGATGATGGTTTCAGGGGAGGCCATGCGTGTGGTAATTGGTTCCCTCTGGAGAAGACAGTGCAGATTATAGCTGGATTGGGTGCGAACACTGCTACATTTGAACTGCTCTTGCTGCAGCCAGCTGTTGATGATGGGCATGTCTGGGTTGTGACGAAAGATGTGGAGATATTTAGAGTGTTGAACAGAGGTTTTATCTTCACTGAAGTGACTGCAAATTTGGGCTTGCAACTAGTTTCAAGAGGAGTTGTGTGACTGCAATGCGGTGCATACAAAAAGAGTAGTGTCCTTAATCCCTCCCTTGTGTACTCGTGTTTGGTTTTTCTAATCCTTTTGAGCATTTGTACCACTTATTCTGTCATCTTTCAGCTTTCCTGGACTTCTCTCTTCAACTCCTAGTTCTGCTGTTTCTGGTATAGTGCAGATGTTATTTTCCAAACTATTTTTGAGAGAGTTTATTTTTTAGCCAGGGATCCACACTAAGCTGTTTAAATCTCTCCCATGAGTTGCTTCATTGATTTTAAAACTCTGTGGTGTAGGAACAACTTCAGGTATTCCCTCAGTTGTGCAATAAGGTGTGTGCTGATGGTGACCATAGTCTAGTATGGTGCCGATTCATGTGCCTTTTGAGTCCTTTTAGCCATTGCTTGCAGTTGTCTGTCTTTGTCTGTAGTGACTACACCAACAGTAGCGTTGTCTCTTTTTCACAGCAGCTCCACTTGTCCTTCAAAGGTGAGATTTCCAAATCATGCAAGCTAGTAATCAGTGACAAATACCATAATAATGTCTTTTCTTTCAGTAAGAGTTGAGAAGTGAGCATATTCCTCTTCTAAGCTATTTTTTCTTAAAGTAACTTTTATCAGTTCCTCCTAGAGTGTGCCAGTGTACACTTTATAAAACATTTTAATTAAAAAACATTATTTGTGGTATTTCCTTTGTCCACGTCCAGTGGGAGCTGTTGGGGTGAATATTTCCAGAAGGGTTCATTTTACATTGATTGCTGGGTGGTTCCCTTCCTACATCCTGTACAGTGTGAAGCCTCATCTCTGGAATGTCTGTCTGGTTCCATAAAATGTTTGGGGAAATGTGGTTATATGCTGTCACCTGGGGTGTAAATCCCCTGCAATTGCATGTTGGATGCTGTACTCTCAGACAGGATTATAAACATGTGGAGGTGCTTGTATATTTGAAGTTTCATCTTGAAGATAGGAGCAGATCCAAGTTAATTCTAATTTCTCTTTTTCCCCATGGTGTTTCTCCATCAAGGCAAATGCTTTTGGCTTCTCTTAAAGGACAGGCTTGAAATTGTCTCAAATTTCTAGATGAATGCTGGACAGTTGTACTGAGAAAGAAGTTATGTTGCTGTGATTGTAACCATCTTGGGACTTTGGCAGAAGACATTTTATTTTTCATTACAGCCCGAAAGCAGAAACCTCCTTATTGCTGTCCTGATGTTAAAAATGGGTGAAACTTTTTTTTTTTTTTTAAGCACTAACAGCAGAAAGACGTAAGAATAGCAGTCCTGAACAGTCAGTCTTTAGGTAAGGAAGAGATGGTGTTTAGTTCCAAAATATGTAAAGTTTTTAAAAAATAATTAATATTTATTTTTAACTGCTAAAATTTCACTTATTTTTATAGTTATGTTATGTATCTCAGTGCCATTATCTTGCATTTTTGTACTCCTGGCCCTCTGTCTTTTAACCCAGCTGCCTCACTGGCATTAAAAAACAACTGGGAGTGAGCTGGAACTGCAAGACAGTTTCCTTTCCAGTTGTATAACTGTTCAGTTACTTTCTAAGATACTTGAGTAAATATTTAATTTGTAAATTGATTGTCCTGGTTTTTTTTTAGTGTAGATTAAGATACTTAATTTCTAGTAGTGTTTATTTTCTTGATTATCTGATCGTAAATATTGCTACTCATTTTAGAAACTTGTATTTTTTAACAATAGCCATTCAAAATGTTTTCCTTCATAAGAAATTGTAGAAAATAGCCTTGGAAAGAACTGCAGGAGGTCTTTCTCCAGGCCCTTAGAAACAATATTTTTAACATCATTTTATGCCAACTTATGTCAGAAGTACTCTATAAAATCTAAGGATGGAAACTTGGATAATCTATCCCAGTGTTTAATTATTCTTCCCTGTAGACAGATTTTTCATGATGTCTACTGTAAACCACTTTGGCCACAATCATGTCAATTGCAAGCTTTTCTCATCCTCAGTGTCGTCCGCCCCCTTCCAAGATGTGTTTATGTATTTTAGGTTAGTTGATAGGCTTCTTTCAGTCTGTCTTCTTCAGATTTGGGATTTTTAATCTTTCTAGTGGAGAAAATTTTTTGGAATCTAATAATTTGTTACTTCTAAAGACTCTACAACTTGTGCATATGTTTCTTGGACTGTGGTACTCCAGAATGTATTTCTTTGGAGGCTTTATCTGCATGAGTGGAGTAGAAGAATGTGCCTTGCAGTTATGCTCTAGTTCATGCTTTTCACTGCAAAGACATTGGGGTTTTAGTATAGTGGTGCTGATTCAGATTAGCTTGCCATTCACTGTAACGTTCGTTGTAACACCATTATGTCCACTTGGAAGTACTGTGTTCCCTTGCCAAGACTGAAGTATTTGTATACTTGCCATATCCTTGGCTGTCTTGTTGCTGTTGCTATGGAATGTATAAAAATGTGGTTCTGAATCTGCTCTGATGGAAAGACATGGAACCATCGTTGAAGCTTAAAAGTTGTGTCCTTTGGTCAAAGGCAATTGACTGCTGTCTCCCATCTTTTCAGAAGAAGACACTGAACTGGGTGGAAGTGTCTTGTTGGCAATAACATTATGGACAACATGTTCTGTTGGGTTTCTTTCCATTTCAAACTCTGTAGACGTTTTCTGTCGTGTGTATCCCTGCCCTGATATGCTTTCTATATCAAGCAGTACAGGGTTCTTTTCTAATGCAAGTTGTACAACTTTGTTTCTTCTCTCCTCTGTACTGAAGGATTTCTATTTTCTATTTTTATTTTTTTCTGAAGACAGGCAATGTGTAGTTCTGGATTATACTTCAGTGTATTTGTTCACAGTTCAATTTTGAGACAGTAATCTTAACCACGTTCCTTGCTCTTGTATGTCTTTCCCTTCTTGCTGCTTGTTCATATAGGCATTCCGTGATGAATATGCCCGTGCTTCAAATCAAGCCTAGGAGCTTTATTTGCCCTATAGTGCTCATATAGTCTGTATAGTCTCCCCTTGCTTTCCACACAATGTGAGAAGACCAGTATGTACACCCAGTTTCTGACTTTCTCTGCCAATAAAGATCATCAGCTAGACACTGTGAGGGCAATGTTTCCTGAAGTTCGTGGCTTGTGCTGAAGCTTCACAATGACCCTCTGTGAATGTGTCTGGAAACTTCATCCCAAGGAGAAGCTAACGGATTCTCTGCCTGACATCACCGTTTCTGCTCTTGTTGTGCTGGATCTGCAATGTTATGGTGGTCTTCCAGCATGGGGATGGTGGGCAGTCATAGGATATCAGAAGTAGAGGAGTCTGCTGTGTTGTTACCCCTGGGGCCATTTGCAGATGGGTTGTACCCTTCAAGTTGCTTTTTGAAGAACTTTCTGACAGAATATTTGGATTTCTCTGATGTGTGGCTGTTGGATGATGCACTGATTTTTAAAATCTAAATTCCACTTTTGGCTTTACAGAAAGGATCCAGAAAATCTGTGATGTTGAATGGCTCTGGTCTTCCTTAGAGGATAGTCTTCAAATTTTTAAAAATTTTTTAAAAATATTTATAATTATTTTTAAGGCTAAACTATCTGTCATTTTCCAATCACAGAAACAGGTCTTGGGAAAAGAAATAGATGAACGTCATAACCAACCCAAAACCTGACCCTGTAGTGGGAAGAAGCCCACAAACTTGGAACACCTTTACAGGAAACTAGGTAGTTAATGAATAAAGCTAGTTAGGTGTTCTTGATGCATTGGATGTTCCTGATGGTCAGGGCTGGGCTTCATCTTATGCTATGCTGCTTTGTAACAGTAGAGGGTACTGTTGGTGTAAGATACAAAATGAGTTTTTTCACACAAAGCTTGGAATTTTTTTACTCCTATCATGTTGGTCATTGGAACTGTTGACATGTTATTACATACACATCTTTGGGTTACCATCTCCTCTTCATCCCGTCCATTTATGGATTTACTAAGTAGTTTTGTGGACAGTCCTCTCATTTGAAGTACGTATGTTTTCTCATTATTTTTGCTGTCACAAAAATAACTTCAAAGATACATCTTCTGATATAGCTTGTTTTTCCTTTAATTTTACGGAGAGGCTGTTCCTTCTTTGTTCTAGATTGAGTCATTGATTGTGCTGGACAGCTTTCCATAGAGTTTTTCTGCTGGAGATAGAACAGTAATGGTTTGGGGACAGAGCTGCAATTATTCCATCTGTTTTGTTGGACAGCCTTACAACAATCTCTCCTCCTCTGTTTTTTTTCCCACATTCTTACACAGTCTCTGGCTGCTGTTCACTACAGTTGTGTTTTATGTGAATGTTGACAGGTGTGTGGTTATTTAAGACCTGCTTTTAAGGAATGTTACTGCTTTGCCAGGGATCACTTCAGTTCTGTGGAAAGGACCTGAGCTTTCCAAATCTAAGTTTCTGAGGGTATAGTTACGTGGTATGTTGATTTTGGTGGCAAATCTGCTGTAAGTAACTGCTTAGTAGCATTTTTAAGGAGTACTTTTGGTGGTTTTTGTCCTATACTTTTTTCAGTGATCCAGTTCACAACCTCCCACTACCCTGGGAGCAGTTGTCTTGGCACAGCTATGCTGGGAGAAGTTGCAGGGCACACAGGGTGTGAAAATTTGCTTAATTTTGCTTTCCTGCCAAAGTACTGTGTAAATACACTTTGAGGTTGGTGTTAATTTGGGGTTGGAATTGGTAATCCCGATTGGGGGCAAGACAGCTTCAATTTGGTTGCTGCCATATTCTAACTGTACTGTAATGTATTTATGCTGTTGGAAATCCTAATATGGGTTTATTTGTTGTTATGCTGGCAAAAAATACTGCTTTCAAGTAAAGTTTTCCACTTGGCAAAATGATTTAAGACATAATGTAAGAAAAGACCCCTTGTAGGTACAAGGTGAGTTACACTACAGGATTTGTAGGTCGAGATACAGCAGCAAACTCATCGAAGCCCCAGGTTCTTCAGCTGCTGAGTCTGTCTGCCATTATGTTTTATCCACATTGATAATATTACTGGTACTACAGTGTGATTTCATTGGTGAAAGACCTTATATAGACAAGCTTAAAAGAAATTAATTCATAAGCCCAGTTATGAAATTATAAATTTTGTAAGAGATTTATTCATAACTATTTCCCCAATCTGGATTCTTTTGCATGTTTCTGTGATGCTAGGGTAGCTTTTGGGGATGGAGTTTCTTGGGAGCAGTAAAAAGAAGAGATGCGGCTGGCAGGGGTTGAGCTAAGATGGAGGAGGAGTGGATAGAAAGGTGTTGGTGTGTTTTTGGGCTTTGGCTATGGGAAACAGTGCTAGCACTGGTTATAAACGTGTTTTGAAACATCACTCGTTCTTTGAGCTTCAACCATAACCCTTGTTTCTCCTGCTTACTTTGAGCCAGCTTTTTCTGTTCAACTGATTGCATGGCAAACAATGCCAGCCTATTCTGAAACAGCAGAAGACCAGAAAGGAAAGGCATTTTGATAGTTTGACCTTTCAACCAGGGGCGTCCTCATGATGGCTCAAAGGAAGGGGCATGGGGGATTGTGTTCAGGGGCTGTTAGTTTGTGGCTGTGTTGTGAAGCTGTGCCTTCTGTGACATCACTGTTTAAATATTCACTAGCAGAATGTGGGGCAATAATAATCCATCTGCTTGAAATCTGATGGGTGAAATTTCATGGGGGAAGCTGTCAGTGCAGGACGTTTGAGTCATATTGAGTATATTGAACGACTGCAGAGAAGCTGTCTGGATCCTGCGACCTAACTCGGGTAGTTCCTGGCCTGGACACCTCAGTTTGCACACCGTTGTGTTAAAGTGGCTGTTCCTCTCGTGAGAGCCAGTAGTAAAGAACAGTTTATTATAGGTAGTAGTCATGACCTCAAAAGGATCATTCTTGGATTTTTGCTCTTGGACTCCAATAGTAGCTATAACAATACATTTCATTATCCTGGGAAAGAAATTCTTTGTAAGTGAACCCTAACCTTATAGTTATTAGATTTATGCTGTGCTCAACTCAGGATAAATTCAGTTCTTGCTTTGAAATTTCTTGTTAAGACTTCTTGCCTGGCATTGTATTACCAGCAGATTGGAAAGTTTGTCTTTTTTGCAGTTGACTCCTCTGCATTTAATTTGTTTTGAGTTAGTCTAATGTGAGTGGAAGTGCTTGCACTAAAACCCTGAGAGCAGTGCTGATTTGGAACAAGGGCGTTTCACAGAATCACGAAATAGCTGAGAGTAGAAGGGACCTCTGGACATCATCATCACCCTCATAGTAAAATTGTTTTTGTTTTGTTTAGTTTTTTTTTCTTATGTTTAAATACAATTTCCTGCTTTTCAGTTTGTTCCCATTGCCTCTTGTCCTTTCACTGGGCACCTCTGAGAAGAGTCCCCCTCTGCCTTCTTTATTCCTTCCCATCAGGTTACATTACTAAGATTCTCCTGAGCCTTCTCTGCTCAAGGCTAAACAATCACAGCTCTCACAGCCTCTGATATGGCAGATGCTCCAATCCTTTAATCATCTTAGTTCAGTGGACTTGCTCCAACATATCTCTCTTGTAGCGGGGAGCCCAGCACTGGACCCAGCCCTCCAGCAGTGCCTCCTCAGTCCCTCGCCCAGCTGGCAGCCCTCTGCCTCATGCAGCCCGGGATGCTGTTGGCTGCCTTTGCCACCAGGGTACATCGCTGGCTCAGTGCAGCTGTTCCACCAGGACTCCCAGGTCCTTCTCTGCAAAGCTCTTTTCCAGGAGGTTGGTGCCCAGCCTGAATGCCACAAGGTTATTCCTCCCCAGGAGCAGGACTTTACGATTCCCTCTGCTGAACTTCGTGAGACTTGTCTGCTCATTTCTCTGGGCCTTTTCCATACTTTTTGTCAGCAGGTCCTGTACACCGTTCAGCAGGAGGCCCACATTTTCCCTAGTCCTCTTTTTGCTGCTAAATTACCTGTGGGAGTGCTTCTCGTTGCCCTCCATGTCCCTCACCATTTTCAACTCCAGGCAGGCTTTGACCTTCCTAAGCCTGTCTTTGCACACTAGGGCAGTGTCTCTGTATTTGTCCTAGCTCACCTGACCCTGCTCCCACCTCTTGTATGCATTCTTCTTATGTTTAAGTTTTGTCAGAGGCTCCTTGTTCATCCATGCAGGTCTCCTGGTGCCTTTGGTTGATTTCCTGCACATTGGGCTGGACCATTCTTGAGTTTGGAGGAGGTCATCCTTCAAATCAACCAACTCTCCTGCACCTGTTTTCTTTCCGGGCCCATATCCTGTGGGTTTCTCTGAAGCAGGTCTCTGAATAGGCTGAATTCTGCTGTCCTGGAGCCCAGTCTTATGATCCTGCAATTTGCCTTGTTTCCTTTGCCTTTGTTGTGACTTAAGGCTCGGTTCTGTGACTTCCCTGGCTTGAGCATCAGTAGCGTTAATACCTCAGCGTGCGTTTTTGCTGAGCTGGCTAAGTTGCATGTTTTAATCTGAACTAGAAGTTTTTTGTATCTGAAATTAATACCTTGAGTGAACCAGATAGGCCAGGTCTGGGTAAGTCTTAAATGTTCTTGCGGAAGGCTATACTTTCTTCTGGTGTGTTCTTAACTTATATTTACTGACATGTCTGTTCCGTATGTGTGGCGGTCTTATGTACCAATGCTGGTACTGATGCCATTAGTCTCTCTGATTCTGATTGCTGGACACAGATTTACCTTAGAAAAACTTGCATGTAGTTAGATGTCATTTTAATGACTCCCTTGCTAGATCCATTTCCATCCCCTTACGTGTGCCTGGAAAAGGGGCTTAAATTTGCACGGTCTAGCCGTGCCCTGGATTGTTCTGAGATCATGGTGTAACCCAAAGCGTTTGTTCATGGCAAAGCTATCCTGTCCTGTATGCGTCCACGAAAGAAAAATGGGCCTAGAGGCTAGTTGACTGCACAACTAGCATAGGAATTATATAGGCTGTTCTGTTTCTTACAGCTCCAAAATCTGTTCAGTACTCACATGGTCATTAATAAGTTTCTTGTAGCATGGGTATGGCCAAGGTATAATGGGATTCTGGCAAGTGATCAGGAGTGGTTTTCTCAGTGGAGTTTGTCTGGTACCTTTCTTCAGGTTCTGCATCTTCTCCCCACACGTGGTTACCTGTAAGCAGTGGCTGTACCAGCTGATATTTAAGGGGAGTGGATACACCACTCTCAAATGCAGTACCTCAGACAGAATTGCAGAGTAATATCCTAGTTAGTGTCCAGTATTCCTGGTCAGCACAGATGGTGAAGTGCTGGCAAAAATACTTGCAAAGTGATTTGAGGTGGCTCTGCTTGCTGTTAGTCACTACCACCAAATTAGCTTAATTAAAACCACCTGTGGGAAAGTGGTCTGCTGCAACTGATAAATCTCATTTCCTTCTCTCAAGTGTCTGTGGGCCAGGAGCTGGTGATAACTGCCTGCTTGGATGCAGTGAGGATCTTGAGGTGGTTGCAGTTCTCTTCCATATGTGCAATTTTGAAGTTGGCCCTAAATTCGCTTTTGGCTCACATTTCTCCATATGGAGTCCTTGGCCTTGAGATGCTTGGGTTTGTGTATCGCATTGAATAGTGTCTATTATGGTTAGTGTTGCCATTACTTGATTTGCTTTGGGAGAATTAGTGGGCATGTTTGTTTTAGTATGGTTTAGAAGGAATGTCAAGGTTATCCAGCCTGAGAAGTATGCTCTTTTATTAAAGTTTAAAAACCTCACCAACCCAAAAGAACCAATTCCCCGGCATTCAAACCCTGACTTTGAAAACCAACAGCATAACCCATTTAGAAACATATAGTTTGTTTTCTTTGAATGACCAGCAGTCTTTTGTGTATTGTGAACTGGTGTCTCAGGCTTCTGCAATATTCTTTATTTGTAGAATGCTCTACTCATTGCTGTCTGCCTTCACTTAATCCTCTCCTCCCTCTCCCTATCATCTGTTTAGTTGTGCAGGCAATTTCACAGTCAAACCTATGGCCAAAAAGTTGCCTATGTTGATGGCTTGTCACAAACGAAGAAGAGGCCATTTGCCATTTCTGAATTGATCCCAGACCTGCCAACATCAAGCTGTTGGGTTTTTTTGCCAGTCAAATGAAGTTCTGTTAGATGAGGCAGCTGTTTTAGAGTAAGGTTAATAAAATGACTGTTGCCTTTTATAAGGAGTTCTGCTAGTGGACTAATCCAGAAATGGCGAAACTCTAAAATTTGTGAATCCCAGTGAGCTTGTGAAATCCTGGCTGGGAACATGCTTCAGCAGGTGGCTGGAAATGCTAATAAGGCATGGGGTCTGTTGTAGAGTGCTATGGAAGGTTTGTCTTTCTGAGATTACGATGGATTTTCTTTGTGGAAATTGAATTAATTTAAGAATGAGAGTTGCTCTTGGCAGCTCTCAATTTCTGAAGTTCCAGCTTTTGGTGAGGTAGAGTTGGCAGTTTCATATAAACTTCATCAAAACCATTTGATGTTTCAGTGATGCCGATACTGCTGGATGCTGGGTTACTGTTCTTAAGCAAGCTGCTCCCTTGTCTTGATGTTTTGATTAAAGTGGCCTATTGATCTGGAGTGTGTTTTGCTTTCTGTTTTAAGGATGGTTTTTTTTTCTTTATTTTGTTTTATTTTCATAGAATCATAGAATGGTTTAGGCTGGAGGGGACCTTAAAGATCACCTAGTTCCAACCCCCCTGCCATAGGCAAGGACACCTCCCACTAGACCTGGTTCCTCAAAGCCAAATTTTGATTTGTTAGTTTTCCAGAGGCCCTGCAAGTCCTCCAAAAGTCTACATGGCCACTGTAAAGAGCAAAGTTAACATGGGTGTTTCAGAGGCAAGACTGAACAACGTAGATCATTGCATTGCGGCAGTTCTGATCATTTGGAGTTTAAAATTTCTAGTGTTTTAGAAATATGTGAAGAAAAATGTGTGTGAATGCATGTGACCAAAAAAAATGGAGTTGCATCATTAATTACCTTTCTACTGAACTTAAAAAAAATTTTGTTTCTTTCCTTCAGTATTGTTCTAGTTTATAATAATAATAATGTTATCTATTATGTTTGCACATTGCAAACACGCAAGAGGCTTTGTAGCTTTCCCGAATAGGGTCACTGAGGATTTTCGGATGCAGTATAGCAGATGAGCCTGGTCGCACTGCTCATCTGCCTGCCAGTTCTCTGGTAATTTACTGCCTATTTCTGTTTTGCACCCCAGCTTTGTGTCACTGCAAGCTTAATTTCTGACAGACAAGGATCTTTTCAGTATACTTTGTCCTTGGACAGCAAGTGTTCTTGTGGCTGGAGGTGTAACTGTCTTCTTTCTTAGTCCTAGCTCACCTTGGGAAAGTGGCAGCTTGGTTGTGCTTTAGCCACTGTTGACTTGGAAACTACACACTGAGCTGTGTGTGGGTTTTTGTTGTTGGGGTTTTTTTTGTTTGTTGTTTTGTTTTTTGTTTTGTTTTTTAAGAAGGCTTGCTTGGTTTGTGAAACAACTTAGGTGCTCAGAAGTTTAATTCCATTGATCCTGGAGTGGAACTAATGCTTCTTAGTATTTAACCTTCTGGGTGCCTTGAAGTCTATATTCTCACTACCTTGTTTCTCTGCCAAGTGCTAATTTAAAGGGATTCATTGTATTTTTGTGTGTGGTGTGATAGGAGGAACTCTTTTTCTTTAGATTGTCTCCAGCTGTATTTGTCTGGGCTAGGCGGTGTGATGATTGACTTCCGCTTCTCCTATTGGAATAACTTTATTCATTGTCCTGCAATTTCTGCACATAGAAATGAGGCACTACTGACAGGATCTAGTCCACCTCCGAGTTATTTTTCTTATGTTTTGGTGAAGCAAATTTTTTATTCAAATCAAATGTTTCTGTAAAAGAAAATAATAGGAGATGAGAATCTGTATGTGCACTGTTCAAAGTTACTGTGTATTTTATCTTTTTTTGTTTGTGGGGCTTTTTTTTGTTTGTTTTTTTCCTCCGAGTCTGGGAGCTTTCACAGTTAAGGCAGATACTCTGGGAACAGAATAGTGTTTGTTTCTGGCATCCTTTTAGGATGCACAGATGCCTTCTGGAACATCTTTATGTCAAATTTGCATGTGTCAGTGTTTATTTGGTTTAGGACGATGCAAGGCTTTTGCATAGACATAATGCCTTTTGTAGACCAGTTAGTGTGGCTGGAAGGTGAAGACAAGCCGAAGGCACACAAGCTGCTCTTCAAGACATTTGCCTTTGAAAGAACATATGCTCAGTATCTCTCTGTTTATATCTACTATCTATACAGTCATGTACTGTATAGTGCATGTTTTGGAAACTTAATGAGTTTTAGGATTTGATGGGCCGGAAGCCTCTTCAGATTTTGGAATCAGTTGTGGCAATGCTGTTAAAAACCAAACAAAAACCTCGAAACTTCCCCCTGGCCCCAAACTGCAAAAAACCATGAGTGAAAAATGGATCTAAAAGACTTTCTGTTCAGTATCACCTTTCGTGTTAATAAATAGTCTGGGTCCTTGTAATGCAAAAGAAAGCAGAACGTTGCCATTTTCTGGAGAAGACGCCTATAAAGCACTTGTATTCAGGAGCCTTTTTATGCTCATACACATTTCTTGTACCTTACTCCTTCCTGTCATTTGTTTGTGTTCTGGGCAGACAGGGGAGAGTTGAGAAGTGTCACTATAAAGCTGTCCATATGAGCTTGCTGGCAGTTGTTCTGGCAGCGGGGCCAGATGTTGTGTGCTTTAAGGTTTTGGGAGGCTTTTGACCACTGGCTTAATATCATAAGTAGTAGATCATTTTCAGACAAACTGAAGAACCTGAGTTTCCTGATGGAAGTATTTATATTTCTGCTTTTGAGGAAGGAGAGGTTTCTGAGAGCTAGCTCGGAGAAGCCAACACACAGAAAGTTTTTTCCATACCAGGGAGAGAGAGAGAAAAGGGTTGAATGGCTCCAACAGGCGTAAAACCAAGACCAGGCTATTAAAATAGTTGTTGTTCTAATTGGCATTACTTGCATGTAGGTATCTTTATTTATGTAAAACAAAGATAATGTGCAGCAGCCTTCCAGAGCTCTCTGACAGTTGTGTGAGTATACGTAAGTTTAAGGCAGTGTCACTAGTAAGTCCTTAGACTATGCTTTGTTAAGGTTAAAAGCCCATGTCCATTTTTAATAAAAATACTACAAGAGTAAAGCAATTTATTTCTAATTATGAATACTTTGTATTTTATAGTATCTAAGGTAACAATGTATATTTTATTTGCACTATGAAAATGCAGGATTAACTTTCCTTGTGCCAGTGCTGTACAATAACCTAATCAAGAAATTTTAGCCTATTTGTCTGTAGTTTGAACTTTTTAAAAGGATAAATTTAAGGGTATTTTGCTTTCCTCGTGGTTTCAAGCTGCTAGTATGTAGTAAAGAGTAGTAACATTTGAAAGTTTTGAGGGGTTTTTGATATGGAAATTGTTTGGTATTCCAAAAGTTAGTGAAGATTACATGTGTGAGCACTAACCAAGAATACTGAGGGGAGCATGCTATTTGCATTTTTCTAATGATTGAAATAAATAAGTATTATTAGGTTAAAATAATTTTTAGAATACTTTCAGAACAATTTGCACCTTTTGAAGTGTGATTGAAAGCACCTAGAGAGTATTGGGCAATTAATTTTTGTTTACATCTGTTTTGCATCACCAAAATACTATGTGGAGTCTGGCCCTTAGTTTGCAAATGACTTAGTGGAGTATTTTTTAAGGGTTTATGTCCAAATGAGTGTTGTTAGGTGCTTTAACTAAAAAAAAAAAAAAATTAAAAAAAAAATTTAGTTGTGATCTGTAACCCTTCCTGTCCAGTATTCTTCTTTGAACTAAATAATGGCTATACTAATGACTATTAGACATGTTCCACAGGGAATAACGAGATTTACCATTGTTTTGGTAGTTTTCTGTCTTAAGTCATGTCAGTGGTTAAATTGGTCTATCCTCTAAATTTTTCTAATAGTTAGATCCAACAGTTATACACAGGTAAGTCTAAATACAACTTCCCCTGTGCCCCCTGATATATCCAATGTACAAGTATGCTGTTAATTTTGGTTATAAAGGCAGCTGCAGTGTTGTTTTGTTGCTGAGATTGTCTAGGAAACACTGGTAATGACCCTTTTAAAATAAATGTGTTAAAGAATTGATAATTTTGAAGTATTAGCTGGAGATACACATTCAGAAGATGATACATATTCGGAACCTAAAGCGAGTGCGTTACTTTTTAGTGCACAAATACTGTATTTCTTGATGAAAAGAGTGAATATTTTATTCAGAAACAAAATATGGTTTCACTTCATATTACTTTGATTAAAGACTGGTACTACTACTGATGCTTAAGAAAATGTTCTTGTGCTGAGCTGGTATTATCTTACTGACCCACGTTTTCACATTTGTTCCTGTGTAATTCCCCTACTGCCGATATCCATTTTCTGTCTTGCACATGGATTGTAAGCTTAGAAGAGAGAAGTTTTACCGTTTTGTAATTTATTGCATGTTCCACTATGGAATTTGAGTGTATGAGTGACTTCTTGGTGCTCAGTAATAATTGAAACCAAAATATGAGGCTTGGCTTAGGATATGAGCTCCTTAAAATACTGAGAATCTACTTGGGATTAGTTAAGGCTTTCTCTCTGGCAAGAGAAAAACCTTTCAGATACCAGTTTTATTGGTATAGTTTGGCCTGTTTGCTTTTGTGATTTTATGGTAGATCTGTACCTTGTCTACAGTTGTGTTCCTCAAAGACGAGTATATTTTCGTTTAACTTCTCCAGCATCTTGATCTCCCCTTCTCCTTTGCATTTGGGGACTGTTGGTCCATCTCTTCTGGAAAGAGCGACCTGAGAGGCTGGTGCTATTGGCCTTCCCCTGGAACAGGGAGCTGTGGCAGACACCGAGGAGCTACAAACATTGGATTCTCAGAGCGAGCACCAGGTTGTCCTTGTGCCCAGAGTTTCGTTGGTCACGGCACTGTGAAGTTACGTAGTAGATCCAAATAAATACTGATCTCATGAACAAAACATACCAGCCCTTCCTGCTACCAAACGGTTGTTTGGGCACTGCTGAAGACAATAGCAATGTAATATCCTTCTGAAGCATTTGCCAGCTGGCACAGGACATCACATCTTTTCATTCAGTTCATTCACTGCAGAATAAAGAAAATTGGCATGCTCAGAACACTTTAAAAATACATCTGTTCAGAACTTGCTTAGTTAATTTGCCACTTCATTACGAACGGCCTGATGGAAAAGGAGTGATGCACACAACAGCAAGTATAAAAGTTGGTTAGGTTTCATGAAATTCATAAAAATTAATTAAAGAAATATTACTACATCTTTCAAGTTCTGTATCACTAAAAGCATTGTCATTTCAATTAAATGACAGGAAATTGAGAGCTGATAGAGAATTACTTTGCAGTTTACAGTATAACCAGTAGATCTTGATGCCACATAAAATTATTGAGACAAGTGGTAATACTTAGCTGAATCCATTCTTAGCTCTCAAGCCCTTTTTTTCCAAAGGTCTTTGGAAGAAAGCAGATTGTTTATTTTTACAGGTGAGAAACACTTAATTTCATCAAAAGACTTGTTCAGGGTTGCACAGGTTATAGCAGGGTTACCCATATTGGCCGTGTTTTAGTTTGGCCATGAGTTAGTTTGCAGAGACGCGCTCTGAGCCAGCCGTGTCTGCGTTCTCTGGGGCAGAGCTTGCGCGTGCGCCTCGTCGCTCCGTGTCCAGTTTCTCGGTGTGGAAACTGGCTGGCTCCAGGCTGAAGCGAAAAAAGGACCTCCTGTCCGGGCAGAGTGGATGCCCAAGGAATTTGGGTTCAACTCTAAGCTTGGCTGTGAAATCATCTGTCAATAAAAAGGGTGTGGTGTTGGGTCAGTGTCCTGGTTTGAGGTAAAACAGGACCAATTTTGTTCAGTAACTTTACTTTTTAGCTAGGCCTCTTCTAACTACTGAAATTAACAGCATGTTGTGCAGAAAACTGTTCACTCTCAGAATGATCAGACCCATGTTTATAGTTGATGCCGAGGAATGGTATGCAGAGAGGCTCTTGCTTATCCTTACTGCTGTAACAACCAAGGGCAGCCAACTTCGTTACTTGCCCCGTTGGAGGGTCGGAAGCAGAAAAGTGCAGAGGGGTCACACCTGCGGGGAGGAGCGGACAGGACAGGACAGGTGACCCAAAACTGACCAACAGGGTATTCCATCCCATCTGCCTCATGCTCAGTATAAAAGCTGAGGGATCAAAGGGTCAGGCCTCTTTCTTCAATGGCTGGGGTCTGAGGAGGACTCTGTCTCTGCGTCTGCCTTTGATCCCGATCCAGAATCCAGATCCGGAATCCACTTCCCGTCCGTCACTGAGTCCAGTCTGGGACTTCCCCAGTGCCTGCTGGTGATGTGTTTGTCATCCTGGGAGCTTGATCTGGTTTTGTATCTATTTCATTATTTTCTTTTTATTATTTTATTATTAATATTTCATTAAAGTAGTTTAGTTCCTTTTGAACTCTTAAGTCTCTCTTTTTCTCTCTCTTTCCTGCCTCCCTTCGGAAGCGGAGCAGGAGAGAGAGCGAGCATGTGTTGTTCCACCTGATTGGGCCAATCTGGCCCAAACCACGACAGTCTCCCACAGAAATGGAGAGAGAACCGGCATGGTCCACTTCAGCACTCCATGCCTTAAAAGTTAGTACTGTATAAATGAGGATAGTAGTTAAAGAGATGCCGGCTCGAGCAACAATGCAGAAACTTTTCAACTTTTGAACTGCGTAAGTGAATTAATATTTAGATCAGAATTAATTTTTTTTTCATTCTTACAGTATTTTACAATGATACACATTCTCAAATGAGGGTGAATCTTCCCCCACGGGTACGTTATATGAAACAAGAACCAGCCCGTTCCCACATCTCCATACCGATACAAATATAGCCAGGTGGCACACAGGACAGGCATTCAAGTTTAGTGCAACAGAAACAATGTAGTGCAGCCTCATTTTAAGACAATTTACTAAAGTAGAAAATCCAGAGTTTATTGGAAATGTTCTTTACAATCAGATGTTTCCTGTTGCTGAAGATGTGTCCTGTTGCTGAATGACTTTTCCCTTCCCATAAAGGGAATAAGTTTGAACTTTGAACCTGGGTCTCCTATCAGTTGCAGACAGCACTGGACTGAAACTCTTCATATGGTTTGCTTGCCAAAACTTGCAGTCCCAGTATTTACTGCTGTAAGCTTGCACATCTGTGATTAGGAAGTGTGCCTGTGCTCTGTGTGTGTCGTCTTTATATATTTCTCATCTTGGATATTGAAAATGTTAGAATAACACTGCTCAAACAATACACTTGAGATTGTAACTTCTTGTGGTGTCTAAGCATTGGAGCACTACTGATTGTTTTTCAGAGAGCACGGATGTAGGAGCTGAGATTACTAGTGAGAGTGGTCTTATATATGTTTCCTTTCATCTTCACTGACGCTTTGTGTAGTGGTGCATAGGGGATGTCATAATTAGTGCCTTGAGCTTTCAATAAAGAATATGAGTAACCTACAGCATCCTTGAGGCTGTGGTACAGAAGATGTTCTTGTAGTGACCAGTGCTTTTAACACAGACCCATCTCACCGTGTTCAGAAAAAGTGGAGAGGTAGAAAAATAAATTGTACTATAGAAGAAAGAGTTCAGTAAAGTGGAATAAACACAACATTAATGCAGAAGTAGGATACTTAATAAATTATTATCATTAGACTGAATAAATTACTTAGCCCTTCCCTAAATCTGTCTTCAGCAAGTAAAACAAAGCATTAGGAAGTGAAGGATGCCCTGTCAAGTGATTTATAAGTGCAGGTAATTGTTCTTGTGTTTTACTAAATCTGAGGAAGGATGTTCATACTTCAGGTATCTAAGTGAGATCTCTGTGAAATAGAACTGAAATGATTTAGCTCCCTTCAGTTCCTTTGGTATAAGAATTATCCAGAATGTTGCATAGTCATGATAAGAGTGGGTTTTTTCCAAATATTTTTTCTTTGGGGCAGGGGATGTTCTGAGACCGATCTTCTTGCCAAATGAATCCCAACAGTAGCTTGTTTTCTGAGAGTGGCACTGCTTTTGTGGGCTTCATTTTCTGACTAGCTGAAACATAAGGATAGTTTTTGTTATTACTGGCCTTTTTGTCACTAAGTTATGAAGAGCTTTGTGCATTACATGTTCCTTCTGTGGTATATGTCATGTTACAGAATATTGATTTCAAATAGAAAATAAATTTTGATGGCTATTGGGGTGTTTGAGCCTATCCTTTTCAGTACTCAGCCGAAAAACGGAGACAGCTGATTGGCAGACACTTTTCTTTATGGATGGTCTTCTAATTCTGCAGTAAAAAAGCAGAACCTAAAGTCTGTCTTTTCATTCTGACTCTGAATCAAAATTTTAGTCTTTAATGTTGTTACTGCAATTGCTGGCCTCAGTCCAAGCGATGGAGCTCTGCAGGATGTCTGGTCTCTGATCAAGGTCCGGAGGTAGAAATTACATTAAATGTTATTAAATATGGTTTGCAGTTCTGTAGGAGTCCATTGGAGTATCTGGAGAGCAGGGATATGGAATGAGAAACTTAACAGTGATCATACATACAAGAAAGCAATGCAGACCTCAGAGCTTGAGTCTCTGTATGAGGATGTGCCAAATTACAGCCTTATGTTGCAATGTATTACTGTATTCCCTGCTTGGCTTGGTCTGTGGAGCATATTGCTGTAATGATATGTGGTATCAAGGCTGTGTTAAGCCTTTATTATTAAACTCTTATAACTCCTGTGGGACTGATGGTTTGTGGTTTCTCAGGACCACTTCCAAAGCAGCACACAATCATTTTTTTTACTGTTTTGATTTTTTTTTTTTTTTTCCCTGTGGAAGTTGGTTTATTGCTAAAGTCTGGTTTTGTTTTAAAAGAGGGGGGGGGGAAAAAAAGG
>VFFE01006366.1:279724-293376 GCA_008921705.1 Burhinus oedicnemus | reverse complement strand
AAAAAAAAAAAAAAAAAGTTAGTGGCTTCTCAGAGGGGCTTACTGTAAAAGTCTCTTAACTGAAATTCTGAAACAGCTCTCAGGTAAACATACAGGTTTTATACAGTTCTTGATTAAATGTGGAATACGTTTGCTGTTCTCATTCTGTGTTGCCACTGCTTGTTTTCAGTTTGTATATTGCATTTTCATCAATGATGAAATCAAAGCAAGGACAGTATTTGCATTGGGAGTTTGTCCATGTATTTGCTCTTAACATGATTTCAGGAACTTGACACAATTGGGCTTTAAGAGCTGTTTCCACACATCTCTAGAGTGCAGTACCCATGCGTGATATTAAATGTTTATCCTATGGTGTCCATATTTCTTTCTTGGAGTATGAAACTTAAGATGTTTTCCAACATGGCCTTGTTTCTCTCTGTCTCCTACAAATCTGCAGTTTGTTGGTCAGGATCATTGTTCCTTTATGAAGACCCAAATCTTCATTTATTCTTCTGTTCAGAGGCTAGCGTAGTGGAAAAGATATGGCAATTTGTAAGGAATAGCAGTTAAATAGTTACCTGGTGTCCAGAAATGCCTAGACCTAAGGTGCACAATATAAGGAGCAAGGTGAGTAATTTGATTTGCCTGTTTTGGGGACAGGGCGGTTTGATGCAGAGTTATCCAGGCCCTGAGACAGCTCACAGTTAACAAAACCAACAGGAGGATTTGCAGGAGACCTAAGGTGGGAAACACTGGAGTGGAAAGGGGTGTGTGCGTTTGAAGAGATAAGGGGTCAGCAACACTTCCAAATGTATCCCTTGCCTTGAAATACAATCAATTCTCATACCTGGGTGGCTTATCTGGACTGTGGTGTAAGTGCAGCAAGAAATATAGTCACCTCAGATTTGCAGGATTTTTTTTTTTTTTTCACTTCAGTACAAAACTGTGCAAATCCAGTTGTGTTCCTTCAAAGGCAAGTTCAGCTCTATGTCCAGTATGGAGCATTGTTGGAACAGAATTTAAATTTGTTCCCAGAGCAGCAGTGAGTCTCTCTTCACAGGCTGTCTTGGAGCTCCTGGTTCCTGAACCAAACAGGATCCTTGTATGTGTTCCATAGCAGTGAGATCTCCTGGAAGAGGGGTCTCATACGGCACTCCTCCAAGACTCCAAAAGGGCTGTGGTGGAGCACGTTCAGGTAGCTCTGCACAACACTTTTTTGGGGGATGATGGGGCAGATTCACATGTTGGTCCAATTTTTCATGCTGTAGCTGGATGGTGGATGGGCGGTGAAGGTGAGCCAGAACATAGGTCCCAATACAACTTTGACCCAAAGTGACCCAAAGCAACTTTGCCGTCTGGCTGGTGAGGTCTCAGACGTTGTTATTCTTAGTGCTGAGTGCCTTCTAAATAAGTGAGCGTTTCTGCTCTCTTTGCTGCTTCTGATGGATTGGATCCAATCCAGAATTACATTTGGATTTTTGTATCTTGTTTTCTTTTTCTTTTCTTTTTTAAACTGTTGTAGCCACTGAAAAAATGATTGTAGCTAACATGAAAATTATGGTGTAGGCAGCCTTAAGCTGTGCATATTGGCAAGTTATTGGGTGTCAGATTTCATGATTCAGGCATAAAGGCTGCTCTTCAGTTAAGGCAGGAAAAAACCCACTTAAGCTGCTTTATGGAAGTTGGTAGCTGCAAGGTTAGGGACTGCTCCTTCAGATATAAACACTTCTTGGCACCCAAAGCAAGGGCACATGTAAGTGGGTATGTTCTACATTGTGTCTTAGGAAGTTTTATTTGCCTTTGAAAGACAGAACAGACTCAGGGCCTCAGGCGAAGGCACTGGGCACAGACTCAGCAGCCACTTTGTCGCTGGAAAAAATAGCCTAGAAAGCTGGGAGGATTGTGAAGGTGCAGGTTATTCACAGTGAATTTGATGTTAGAACTGTGAAACTAATAGTCACATGGAGGACTGGACTGGAAAAGGAAGCTCACATGCTTACTCTGCTTTTTTTGTTTATAGGAGGAAGACAATGTTCTCAGTTAAGGGAATGAAACATTATATGATTTTTGTGGGCTGCAATAATGGTATTAATTTGGTGCTTGCAATGCTTTTCAGCCATTCTTAGATAAGTCCTAATATTTAATGTGTAGTGTTTGAATGCAAAATATATTGGAGGAAAATGAACAACATCTAAATTTGGCATTAACTACAAAGCAATACTTTATGTTGATAAAAATCTCAAGTTTTTTAAAAGTAGAACCCCACAGAGATACTTCAGAATTAATTGATGGCAGATGAATTGAACGCAGTTAAAATGAATTAACCCCCTTGCTATTTAGAATAATATAAAGATGTCTGAATTTTATTCCCAAAAGAGGAAATACAGTTGTTAAGTCCAGATGGATTTTTATTTTTATTGGAATACGTTTTGAGACTAGTAATATCTTTCCTTTTTTTTTTGGATCTGGGACAGCACAGACCTGCTTTTTTAAAATTGTTTTAAATCCAATTAAATGAACAGTTTTACTAGTTTATTTTGAAAATTAGCACTTTCTTACTGAATTTGTAAGATATGGAAAAAAAAGTATGAGGATGATGTACGGTATAGAAAGACCAAGGGCTCAGTCCTATGTCAAGTTATTGTCAGCTGAAACGTGGTAACTGTCCATGTCTGTGATTGTAGCCTGCCCAAACGTAAGGTGATGCAGCAGAACCTTAACCTCTCTTCAGCACCCTAAATCTGATTGTGCTTGGGCTTTTTGCCTTGCAGTGAGGGTTTGCGCCGAAGCAGCTGCTGTGGGTGCTGCAAAGGATGAGTGATCAGTTGATCACATCTAAGGCCTCAGTTGCAAAGAGAAACTTTAAGGGATTCGATCTCGAAAATGAGAGGCAGTTTTGGTATTGCTGTGTCAGTTTAAAGCTGCTCATACCATAAAATTATTAATCCTATCATGGTGGTTTGTTCTTTGCTGTGTTTTACCCAGTGACAAGTTGTCTTTAATTTCTGGGCCCAATTCTGCTCCACTGGTGGTGGAGTAGAATTCAGTCGACTTTCTCTTTCAGTTGGGATTGGCATCAAAATGGATGGCAAACCAGGAGGCTTACTACCAAAATAAGTATTGGTTTGTCTCAAGAATACAGCTGGGAATAAAAACCCACCATTGAGCATGGTACCATTTTTCAGCTCCACTTTGGACAGAACATCAAATTATGACTGATAAATTTTGCAAACAGCTTCTAGGCTGGGAGAGTGGTATATGAGGAAAACAAATGACTACTAAAGGAGTCTGAATCATGCGGTGAGCTAGGTGCAAGCAGGCAGTAAGGGTTTCTACATGGCCAAATGTCAAGTTGCATGTATAAAAACTAGGAACTGTAAACCACAATTGAAGCAAAGTGTGCCCCATCATATGAAACAGTGACTGTAAGTATCGGGCATTAACTGGTGTGCAAGATAAAAGCCCTGTTGTGATCCCCAGATGGCAAAATTAAAGGATATCAAGCAGAGGGGTTAGATTTTCTTGATACTTGGCACACATGCTGTATATAGTACAAAGGTGAAGGATACTGATGAATTGAAATGCATTCAGCTGGGGAGCCACTAGTGTGAGTAAAGATGTAGAAAACATGGTGAGAACTGCAAGGAGCACAAAAGACTTGGCTTAGCAAACAGTGTCAGGGAAGAGCTGATCGTAACAGGTGAGTCCCCTAAGTGGGAACAAAATATTGATAATACATTTAATAAGAAAAAGCTCTCCAGTCTAGCAGTCAAAAGCATATTATGATTCAGTTCTGGTACAGTTGACCAAGCTCATTAGGCATAAGATGAAATTATTTTCAATGAATTGTAGCTACTCTGTTGGGTAATGACATCGTGATTTGTTGCATACTCCAACGTTCTGCCTTTTGCTAGATGCCTGTTGTTTTGTCTGGCTGGTGAAGAAGTTGTTCTGCTTCCTGGTGGAAGGGAGCATAAGGAGCTGTTTAAGCAAAATAACAAGAAAATGTTACAGCAAGAAATGGTGCTAAGAAAAAGGGGAAAATGAACTTGTACTCTTGTGTTACAGATTCAGTGGTTCTTTCCTTTGACTCCGTTGGACATACAATAGGCTCAGGTACACCATTGCGTTCTTCTCTATCTCCCACCTCATGACAAGGCTTCTACTTAATCGGACATGGTAGCCATGTTGGGAGGCAGGTCACTGAGTCAGACTTCTGTGGGCATCAGCCATCTAGCCAAACTGGGTAAATAGGTCCTCTTGTAAGTGGAGTGGAAGTATTAAGGGTCTTAGTGCGACATGAGGATTAACATGTGGGACCCCCTCCATTACCCAGCAATGTAGATGACCTGGGCACATTACGTGCATTAGTGATGTGGTTTGTGCTTCTTTTCTCATGTGAAAGGCATTAAGATGATGTCACCCACCAGCTGAAAGAAACTGTTCCGTGCTACTAGGAGAGTTTCTCAGCTAAACAAACAGTTGAGTTATTTGGGGAAAGACATCAGGAATGCTTCCAGGAAGGAGAAGGCAAAAGAGTCGTAGCTAAACAAATAGGGCTGGAAAATGGGGGTTTTTTGGGTGGAGATTGACCAGCATTATTGAACCCCAGGGCAAATCCTGCCCAATCTAATTTCCTTTGGAACCTGAGCATGACCTTCAATTAAACCAAACCAGAAATCAAAAATTCTTTTGTGTTGGGGGCACTTCATGAAACCAGTAACTATCTATTTGGCTATGTGTAACACGTGAGCTGTAGCCAAGGCACACCACAGTGAGCACGATACTTGATGAAATTCAGTTTAGAGTGTATGTATAATGATATATGAAGTGCAAGGGAGTGGCTAAGAATTACTCTTATAACTTAAACCCCCTTAACACTTAAAAGATGGGGGTATTTACTGTCTTGCAGAAAAGAAAAAACAATCTAAGTGAAGGTTTTGTATTTTATCTTGCTTACTTTCCTCTTAGACTGATAGGGGGAACATGCTGCCTTCCAACATAGCACCTGTCTTCTCCTTGCACAGTTTGAAAGAGAGCCTGCTGCCTGACACTAACAGTAAAGCTTGAACACAGATTTCTGATTTACTAACCCCCGAGCTAGTGGTAGTAACTTACCTTGTTTACAACACCCCAAATGCTTTCTACTCTCCCTGCATCTTCTCTAAAACTGGTATCTGGAAACGGATCTGTTGTGGGTGCATGGTCTGATGTGGGAGTATCTCTAGGGTACTGAGTGCAGAGTGGATATGTTGTGTTTATGGGGGAAAGAGACCCTCTGTTAACTCCCTTTTGCTAATTAATAGTAGTCATAACTGAAGTGTGTTGTTGCCTGCCTCCTTCTGTTTTGGGTGATCATTTCTTTAGTCTGCAAAAGTAAGGGGGAAGTTGCATAGGTTTGAGACACGAAATCTGTGAGTAAAATTCTGGGAAATATTTTGATTACAGCTGAGAGTGTCTGAATCAGCATACCTGCACTGGAGTTATCCTGGATTGATGTTGGTACAGCTAAGACCAGAATTTGTCCCGGAGTAGAATTTTTAAATGTTACCTACTGCTGATTTTTTTTTTTTTTCCTATTACTATTTTGGCTTCTAACTGATGTGAAAACAGTTAACGCTGTGTATAGCTTCCAGTGCAGGGTATCTATGGAGTTAATCATAAATGTTGTGTTATGATACTACCAATAGGGTGGTAAACTTAGTTATGAAAAATAGTTCAACTGCTCTGTGTCTTTTGGAGTTCTGTTAATATGGAGGGTGGGAGACAAGCTAATGTAAGCCAACGGACTGTCTGGGTCTGTTAAAATCACTGGTCTTTGTTCTGCTTGTGTGTTGCAACTCCAGCTTGGATTGGTTAGGAGTAAGACAGTAAAATTTGATCTTTTGTAAACCCTTCCGCTGCAACAAGATTGAATTTCTTCATTGAAGAAATATGAAGAAAACTCATATATTTGAGAAGGGAGGCTCAGAAATGTCCAAGAGAGCTGTATGTTTATTGCTTTCATATTTAGTACTTTGCGTTCACTGTGCTGCACACTTTAACTTGCTCTGAACTGATATGTGTAATAAGATGTCAAGATGTGTGATGTCTATCCAACTGAGGGATAGCTTTCCTTGTTGAACAGGAAGGAGAGAGAGAAAAACTGTGGCTATTGTGCTTCCGCTGTCCATCCCATCTCATCTTGCTGCAGACCCAGGAAAAGACAGAGTCCAGAAAGAACCCAAAGAAACAATGGCAGCTCCAGGCCCAGCCATTCCTAGTAGGTGATGTTTCAGGTTGGGGTAAGAAGGGACTAAGTGTTTAACGTACTTTAAAACATAAAAATACATATACCTTTTTCTATATTAGTCAGGATTAAACAGCTGTGAATAATAGTCTCCCTGTTAAGATTTCATGCTGCTTAGAACTATTACTCATTGACTTATATTTGCATATTAAACAGCTTCTTAGAGTTGCTCTTTTGTAATTGTTAATCATGCCATGTGAAGGGCAATGTCTTGTTGCAGCTTCTGTATTTTATTTGAATTGACTGTCCTTATCTTGGTTTTCCCCTTAACTCTTTGTCCCACGTGCAAATCTCAGTTTTCAGGGAGGCTGGAAATCTGTCCTTACGCATTTCAGATTAATGACACTCTCTAGGTTATTCTGGATAAACTTCCTGAATTGAGTGTCCAGACGATCATGTGGCTATGGAGCCTTAAAGTACTGCTTCATGGAAGATTATTAGCCTAGAGGACATGAGAATCAAATATGCTGGGAGTGAGACTGAACGTCCGAGGTCACGCTGTGGTCTAGCCTTCTCGAGTCCAGATGGTTTTGTGATTCTCTTCACAACTGCCCCTTCCCTTGAAAGATAAAACTTGAGCAGCAAAGATAAATGTTTGATGTGATGTCTAGGCCAGTGTTTCAGCTGAAACCATTTCAGAAAGGAGAGTGTCATGCTCTGAACCTGGGAAACATTAAGCAGGACACCGGGTGTTTGAGGAGACCTAGATTTCATTTGCTTGCCATAGACAGACAGCTAGTACTTTCTTTTTTTCTCCCCTCTCGAGTTGCTGTGTTTTATTTCGTTGCTAGCAAATCAATCATTGAACCTTGAAAGTCAGATTTATACCCCTGCTATTTTTGTTCAAGACTTTTTCTACCTCCTGTCTCTGAGAGCAAGCAAGTTACATTTTTCTTCTCTGAGCCGCATTAGGACAGGAGTGTATTGAATGTGCAACTTTCCCATCTGCTAATGTGCTTGCTGGAAATATTCAGGTTCTAAATACCTTATGGCTGTAGGCTTACACTGTTGTTAGACGTGTTTGATTGCAGTACTGGCCACCGTTGTATAGCAGTTGTTCTCACTGCAGGCTTAAAATAGTTCTAACATCTCGAGCAACTGTGTGTTATCTAGGTCTTGCTCAGATAGTTTGAATATGTTAACTATTTTGTTGTTGCTTTTTTTTCTTTTCAATTTAATTCTTAACCCTTATCAAAAGTTTGGCTTGACTTATGCAAAGATAATGGAGCTTTTAAAATTTGGTTTAGAGTAGCATTATCTGCTACAGCTGATATGCTTGTGAAAGCCTACATGCAAGACAATGTTTCCAGATGCTGAGTTCACAGTGATAGCAGAGTAATCATCTGAGAGTTTAAATCTGTGCTTGTTTAGGAGTTTGCTATTAGTAATTCCTTATGCTAAAGTCCTTAACCATTTTTGGGAGAAGGTGTGAGAACTATGAAGGAAACTTTCTCTGTTTCCTTCAGCTGTTGAAGCTGCTCAGTTAACCATTTTGTGAAGGAAGAGAAGAGCCCTGTGTCTGTCCTCCTAAATACAACCGAGAGTGAATTTGGTGACTACTTTCCTATGTTTTGGATGGAAAAAGGATGGAAGCCAGGATTAGGAATACAACTGAAATCATCAGGTATCAAATTGGTAGAATAGTAACAGATTCCTAATATGAAGGAAAAACATTGGTGACTTGCAGAAGATCACTTGCTGTTCTTTAGCTTTCTCAGTGAGAATCTGGAAGTATAGGTGGCTACAATGACAAACTCTGATCTTTCCCAGATTTCTAGGTTAGTGGTTATTAATTTAGATATTATGTTAATTAATAGAATTAGGCTCTAGTAGATGTGCTTAGTTTGAGGAAAACAATTTTAATTTACATTTGGAGCTGATGTGGTTCTAGTGTATTGGGTTTTTTGTGTTGTTTTTTTCCACAAATTGCATTTCTGGCTATCTGTCTTAATACTACGTGGTAGTGATGGGAAAGGAGAGCTGAACTTATTATGCTGCATTTTTCTGCATTCCTGTAAAGCAGAAAATAAATGGGAAAGGTTATATATTTTTTCTGCTGGTTTTAGTGGCTTTATTCTGCAAAAATGCTTTTCCCTTTTCATTTTTGATTAATGAAGTTCTACTTCATTCTTTATTTCTTTGAGCTGTAGACTGTGGGAGCTGCTTGAATCTTTGCCAATGACTTGTCACGTATCGGTTGCCTAGTCCTTACGTGACTTTGCCAGCATGTTCAGTATCATAATTTGTCTTCTTATTAACGCTCTGTTCCTCCAACTGAAAATACAGCTATGAGTGAGTTTAGGTGCAAATGCCAAGAAGTGGCTTAAAGAATACCTTGAAATAAAAGTATTTCAATGGGATTTTTCTCTATCACATGGCATCTCTCTGCATCAAGTCCGTACATCTTGTAAGTCACTAAAAGCCAATATAGATTACTGTTTTGTTAATATTGTTCTTGACATTTATTAGGAAATACGATACAATTTCTAAAATAAAGAACATGTCGGAAGATCCAGTAGGACAGCGTTAACTCCATTAGCCAAGTGGATACATGGCAGTAAATGAAACAACTGTTTATTTAGCAAAGGTTGCAATTTGGCTTTAAACAGATGCCTCCCTGGGAAAAGAAAAAGGGCATATGCAGTTCATAGGAGGAAATTTTTCATCTCCCTATTGGAGTCTTTCGTAAATTTAGCTTAAAGCAATCAGTTGCTTTTCTACAGTTGGAGGTTGCTATAGTTTTATTAGAAAAAAAAATTGTAAGCAGTTACATGGTCCATGTTAAGGTAACCAGAGCCTTTTAAAATGTAATATGCTAGAATGACCTCGTTTTGTTTTACTTATACCTATTTTGGAGGTAAGACAAGCAGGCAAAAGACCTTCCTGATGGATGACCCATACAGCACGATCAGCAAGTGATTGCTTATTTGTTCTTTCTGTGCCTGGAGGATGAATAATGTAGTTGCAGTGTCTAATGAAGGAGACCCCTCTGGTGTATTGCTTTCCTCAGGCTGTAAAGCTGGGCCGGATGTCTTTGGGGGCCCTGATCAGGAATTACAGGGGGGGAAAAAAACCCACCTTGAAGTTATAGAGCTGGAAATTACTTCCTTTTGCTGCTAAATCTGAAACAATAAGTAGTATCCTCGTGATTTTAGGTGTCACCAGGGCACGCAGGCGGTTGTGACTGGAGGCAGATTTCCCCCTTCCCCGCTTTGAGCTCACAGGTTTGTATTTCCATTGTGCTGACAGTGCTTGGTGTATCGGTTTCCATCAAATATGGCTGTTTTCATCAGGTGCAGCCTCAGGAAAATGAGCATTGAGCTTGGTGCAGCAGGATTCGTGTCTTTAGGTCAGTTTGCACAGTCTATGATCATTTTTAATAGAAGTGAAATTCCAAGTTTTGCTGCCAATGTTGGGAATTGCTCTATGGTTCTCCTTTTTTTGCTGCTTACAGTATTGCCCAATTTTAACCATGCTGGCTGAAATATTCTAGGGGGAAGGGAAGGATGAGCATGTTTCAAGTTTATGACATTTTCTTAAAAATTTAAGTTATTCAGTCTTTTCTGAGAACAAAACAGAAAAAAAACCCCAAACCAAAAACAACAACAACAACAACAAAACCCAAACAAAAAAAAACCCAACCCACCTCACAAAAAAAAATATTGTACCAACAGTTATCAAAATGTTCTCTGTACTTCTTGCTTTGCTTCTGGTTCCCTAGACCAGGCACTCCAGGTAGGAGGAGTAGTATTGTCAAGGAAGTTCTTTTGCTCCCCAGAAAAAAGGGAGCCTAAACGAGGCTACATCAGAAGTTCTTGAAGGATTTTCCTCCCTCCCCCCGGTTGAAATGTCAAATGGGCCGATAGTTCTGTGCAGATGCAGGTTGGTGAGGTATGCTTCTAGCACTGGGCTGCAAGGGTTAAGCAGTTATCTCTACAGATGTCAGTTCTGCTCCTTCTGTGTATTTTTACAGAGCAAGGACAGGCACTAAGGACTGGGCTTTATCTTGCCAGTACATTTGGGGTTTTCCCTGGTGTTACTTGGATAACCTGGACAAAAAGGCTGTTAAGCCTGTATGCAAAAGAGTAAATGGGGGTGTGGAAGAAACTGGAACATAGACTTTAGGAGGTGGGCATGCAGTCTATGCAGGGACAGGGCTACAGAGCCCAGGTGGCCTCAGCTCTGTGCGTTCTGAACTTGGCTTTACCGTCTTGTTATTTTTTTGCAGTTTTTAAATAGCCTCAGGAAAGAATGCTTTCATCAGTAAGTTCCATTGCCGAAGAGGTTAAAGTTGAAAATCCTAATGAAAGGATGCAACACTAAGTCCTTGTTTGTCCAGTACTTTCATTGTTGCTCAGTAATCCTGAGTGGTATTTTTTTTAACCCTGGAAGAAAACCTTTCTTTTGTCCTTTTCAGTTGATCCATTGCATATGACTTTTTTCATTAATTCTTTCTTGTCTCTTGAGTTCTAGCAGAATTGCTTTACATCAGCTGAACTTTTGTAACCGTCCATATGTGTTTTCTTAGTCTAAGGTGAATGTGAGGTGTCTGACCTTTCTCATTGCAGGGTAAATCATTTTACCTGGCCTTTGCCACAGATGTGGAACCTGCATGTGGACAGTGACCAAGGCTTAACTCAGTTTCAGCTTCAGTTCCGCAGAGACCAAACTGCACTGGACAGGATGAAGTGTATCAGGGTGGTCTGAGCTCTTCTTGACAGGGCTTCTGTCTCCTGAGTGTCATACTGATTTCTTTGACAAGCACAAACATTTTGAATAAAATAGCTAAAATTTTGCCTTCCCTCCTGGACTTGCAATTCCCAGTTAAACACAGAACTGGAGCTGCATATAGCCCCTCTTTTTAAAAAGTTTAAATTAATCTCTGTTTCTGTGGGGAAAGTTATTTCTACTATGCTTCTAAGTGGCTAGATGCTAATGGAATAGTACTCAAGTCATCAGTGAAATCATTTACGGGTAGTTTGGAAGGGTAAAACCAGCAAGCCAAGTTAATTCCTGGACTGTTGATTTCTGATTAGTAGCATAAGGGGAAAATTTTGCACATTTGCTTGTATATAGCTGTATTGGCTATAGATGCAAAATGCAATTTGAAAACTTGGTAGATATTGTACACTGTGCTTTATGGCTTTTTGGGTGGTCTATATGGAGTTTACAGACATTAGATGATGCATTTCTCACTTGCTGCCTGGTAGCTGGATTTCTGCTGGATGCTTCGGAGAAATTTCCATGCTAATGCCAGCATTGAATTTGGCACAGGATTTGCATCATTTATAGAAATTGCTATGCTTGGCTGTACTTCTGTTCATATAATCCTAATTATATGCTTTATTATGAAATTGTTGTCAGTTATTAGATTCTTACTCAATTCCGATCTTCCTGGAAATGTAGAAATGCATTTTATTTCTGACCTCAGAAGACCCCTTGTTCTTATGGGACATGATGAAACTTCATTTCTCATGTTCATTCACTTCTGTGCTTCCGTACACTACTGTACCAGATTGTCAGCTGAGATCTGTAGCTTCCTAGTACGTGTGAGCGTGTGATCTTTAGATTGCCTTGCTCTCTTTTAATACTCTTGGTTTATCCCTCATGTGCCTTTCAGTCTCTTATGGGCTGAGAATGTAAAGCCTTGTGTCAATTGTTCCATGATCCTCTTCTAGTGGATGCAAAGTAAGTTCTTTATTACCTTTACTCATCTTTGGCTTAAAAAAAATAAAAAAATCCTATTCCATACAGTCATATAAATGCCTTGTCTGGATACTGGTTGGTCAGACATGGCCTGAGCTGGATCAGACCTACCAACCTGGTTAGATCTGAAGTGAGTTCTCCAGAACCACACCGGTTGGTAGCTCTGCATTGTGCTTCAGTGCAGAGACACCCTTTTTTGGAGGGTCATCATGATGATGTTGGCAGAGGTCAACATCAAACCACAGTTAACATGGCCAGCTGGTCCAAGCTAGTTCTTGGTGGAGATGCTGGAGTATTTCTGCCTTGCTCTCCCTAGCTGGTTTTTTTCCATTTTCTTGAATATTCTAGCACTTTATCCCACTGCATGAAAAAGAGGAGAAATGTTTTTGTGTATCAGCTTGTTAACTTGGTGAGTAAGGCTTTAAACTAAGGTGATGGGAGGCGAAAGCGACCTGTAGGTTTGGGCACAGAGAGTGCCAAGGACACATGAGTGCCAAGGCAGGCTCTTGCAGCTGGTATTTTCAAGGGAGGGAAGGGTAGGAGTGGGATTGCCTCTTTCTCTAGCAGTGAGCTGTGTGATCAGCTCAGTCCATCTCCTGAGTCATGACACCCTGACCATACTGTATTTTAGATTCAGTTGTACTTGCCTTTGATTTAGTGGGTCTGCATTTTGTTTTGTTTTAATACATAACTCCAGACAAAGTTTGCCTTTTCCTGCAGCTGGGCTGTATGTATTTGGCTTTCTCCAGGTATTTTGGGGTTTATGTGTCTTTTGTGAATCCAGACCACTTCCAGCCAACACATTGGCTGCACTGTTGCGTGTCGCAGTGACTTTGGGCCCCTGTGTTCATAGTGGTACAGCTAAATGATATTGGAAGTCTGTAACAAGACTCTAATTTTTGCAAAAAAGGAAGCTAACTTTGAATCCGTAATTTAGAGGCTCCTAGTGTGTGTCTTGGGGGAGCAGCATGTGATAGAGATTAATTTCCAAGCCAATAGTAAAGCTGTGACTTCCAGAAGTCTCAGTGAATGTGAGATGGTCCGTGGTGAGGGCAGCATTTCTCTGCCTGCAGTAGTTTGCACACTTCACCAGCCAGCGAGAGGAAGGAGCATAGATGCTTCTGGTTTGATGTTACAGCCTGAAAGGATAAGTTACACCCTACTGAAAATCAAGAACACACCTGTGCTTCTAGTTTGAAACTAGAAATGTTATTTTGTTTTGTTATACTTCATACATTTTTTGGAAAGTGCCTGTTGCAAGATAGTTGATGTAATTTTACAAGATTACTTTATATCTATCTTAGCAATCAGCAGTGAACATCAAAAGTAACCACTTTAAACCTACGGAAGGTGAAATGCGTGTGACAAACAGAAGGTAAATCTTATGAAACATTGCAATGAAATTATGTCATCTGTGGCACTTGAGCATTTAGTATGTGTGTGTTTTCTGGTGCTTTGGTTGCAAAGCTCATAAAGTGCTGAGTTAGCAGAAAGCCCAGGATGTTGTTGTAGTTATGAGGTGATGTATCTCTTACTGCATTTCCTCTTCTTGTATTTCCTGTTAGGAAGAAGGGAATGTTAGCTTGAATGGGATAAGGCTGATGACAGGTTTGTCAGTGGCTATAGATGTTTAAAAAAAAAAAAAAAAAAAAAAAAAAAAAGAAAATAAAAAAAATAA
>VFFE01006366.1:258976-279704 GCA_008921705.1 Burhinus oedicnemus | reverse complement strand
CTGAATAATTTTTTTTTTTTTTTTTTTTTTTTTTAATAGCAAGGGAGCCAGAACAAAAGCTGAAAAAAACATAAAACATACTAAATAAATTTTGAAGGAAAAATGAGTGACAGCCCAGAGGAATTTGCTGCTGTTCCCCAAGTTGACCATCTGTGGTCAGTGTACCAAATAAGTTTTCGAAGTAGGCACTGAATTCAGTGGAATTTAGTGGTTAAAAATGCTTTCTGCAATTCAATCAAGATGGTACCATCATAGAAGCACTTTCTGGTTAAAAAAAATTTGCTTAGAGTTGAAAGGGGTGATATGTTCTGCACCAATGACTTTATTGGCAGAAATAATTTAATTACATCTGTTGTGATATAATCGTTCCGGTGGAATTTTGCCATAGATCATAACTTTATAGCGTTCACTTAATTGACAGCATGTGAGAGTCTTGTGTGACTTGAAGCACTTGGGGCAACAAGTAGTTTTCTCTCTTTTTTTCCTTAGTCTTTCATTTATTCAAAATCTGTTCCTGGCTGTGTTAGTTGATGTCATTTAAACTAATGACCTAGAGGAATAACATTTTCTGCACAGGTAGACCTACATTAATTCTTAACTGCTCCGACTAACATTTTAAATGACGTTATACAGAGGAAAATGTTTGACATGAATAAATAATAATGTGTCAATTTGCCTTTGCATCTTTAATTTTTTCATGTTTTACTACTTCAGTGTCCTCTACCCTGTAGATGTCCAGGCCATGTTATTCAGGTATAATACATTCTGTTGTGGTTACAGTAATGTAATGATTCTGTTCACTGGTTCTCTTTGAGTTCATGGAAATAGTAATGAAACCAGATTTGTTCACTTTGGAAAGAAAATCTGTCAGAAGTACTTGAGAAGTGTTTTCTGTAGGAACTGTATGTCTGATGCATGCCTTGCTCTATAGCATTAGGGAGGCTGGTATGGCCAGGAATCTCACCTGGAAGGGGATGGCCAATTTTAAAGATACTGTACAGATGCTTCATGGAAATGAATGGTTCTGACCAGAAGTCTTGCTGCCCTGAGGTTGTCAAAAAGGAGAATATCAAGAAGGAAGATGCTTCCTTTCTGCTGCCTGTGCTTAGGCTAACTCTTCTTTGGAAAGTCTTTTAGCTTTTAGAAAGCAGGATGGTATCCAGGTGGGGATTGTTAATGAAATACAGGATAGATGGAAAGCTGAGGACATCTGTAGGCAACGTAGTTTATGAATTAGTTGTTTCATTAGTCAAAACAAGACCTAGGCTCCTCAGGACCAGATTAGTGAAAAAGATCTGTTGCAAGAGGAGTTTATCTTTTAGTTATGCTTGTACCAACCATAACATCATCACCAAAATTAGAATATCAAAACAAAGTATGCACAAAGTACAGAAACAAGCCAGTTGCATCAGTTTCTCCCAGGTAAAGAGGTTTCCCAAGCTGCATAGCCACATACCGTTTTAAAACCTTTAAGAATAAAATCCAACATTTACTGGTTGTGTAGAGAAAAGTACTTATATAAAAAACATGATACAGTTCACAGGTCTTAATTCTTGGAGGGGCCAGTAGTTCCTGAACAACTTAAGGCCATCAATCATATTAGTGACTCAGCCAGTGGATTACTAGGTGCCACCAAATGCCAAGATTTGCAGTCGCTTTCTAACATCTGTGCTTGGCAAAGGGTTGCATGCTTTTATTATTATTAAATATTTATATTGTAGTAGTTCTTTGAGGCTGGCCAGGTCCTAGAAACAAGAGTTTCATTCACTACAAATTCTGAATCATTCTCTGAGCAGAATCTATGTTTGCATTGAGTTACACGAGATTTCTGGAGGAGGATCAGCATATGATCATGTAGTTAATGATAGACTGTATCTTAATGCATATTTGGTGGGCCCAGCTGAAGGTTGCATGGCCATTCTTCATTCTGTCACTTACTACTCTGTGAATGTTTGGTTTAGTCACCTTAACTATTACTTTGAGTATGCCTTGGCATGTTACAAGTGTAGATTCACTTGTCTTGTGCATACGAAAAACTCCTTTTTTGTGATCATCCATGTGATTTGAGGGTTTTTCCCTTGCATTGTTGCCCTCATGCTTCTGTATCAGCTCTCCTTACTCTGCTGGCATACCATTTACTCGGTCAGAGGGGAGCTAGGGACTGCTAGTTCTGTCCTTGTTTCAAACTCATCCTTCAAAAGCTATTTTCAAAGATACTTTAGCAGTTAGGTTGGTGATTCGATGCTTCTAAACAACAGCCAGAAAAAAGCTTCCCTTGGGTGACGGTGGATCTTTTCACCTGCTGCCACAGTCAGCTTGAAACCTGGATTTTAAAATCTTGGCTGATGAATGATGGAGGAAGCATCCCAGGATTTGGCTTTGAGTGGGGAAGAACCACTCCCTCAAAGTTTTGCAAATGTTAGAAGATGTGCTTGAGCTTACTGGAATTGTTCTTCACTTAAACAAAAAGACAGTGGGTATTATAATGTGTTAACTTTAGAGAGAAAGTTAAATTTTTTTTAAAGGTAGAAACAGGCAAAATAAATTGTTACCCCTCTCAATTAGAAAATAACTATTGTTGACCACAATAACATAATACTAACATAGTTAATGTACTGTATTTATACAATATATGGTATATATTTTATATTGTGTACTTCAGAATTTTTAGGCAGTACTTAATTAAAAGGAGGAATATTTTTTCCAGTGGGCTCTGTGCTTTGCTAGACATTCTGTGATACTGTCTATTTACATGTTTTTCCAATATTAGAGAGTAGATTTGGGAAGTGCAGCAAAGATATTTTTTTTTTAATTTCTTTTTTTTTTGAATATTCATGATAATTTCAAACTTTGCTTTAAAAAGAAAAGACAAAGAAATTGGGTCTTTTGGGGGGGGCGGGGAAGAGCCAGAAATAACAACCTTCACCCTGCAAACTCAGAAGAAACTTGATCTAGACTTTGAAAAGACCGTACAAATGGAGGGAGTTTGGGCTTGGGAAACACGCAGATTGGGTTACTTCTGTTTGTTGAAATTTCTTTACTTCAGAGCTTTAATAATGAAGAACTGAAACAGAGCCCCTTCCCCTCATTTTGTTTCTAGGGTGGGAGGTTGCTTTGAAACTGTTTGTGTCTATGTGTGGTACTTTGCCATTAAGCACTGTAAAAATAAGCAATAAACGTGTTGGAATGCTGGACTTTCCCTGTGCCTGCTGCTGTGGGATTTCTGTGTGCCCTGTTCTCCCTCCCATTTGTCTTTTTATATTCCTGCAATCCTGGGGGGGGGGGGGCAAGAAAAGAAGTGAGAAGTCCCAACGATCACCCATCCTGCCTAGGCAGGGTACGAGTGTGTCTCACGGGCTAAATGGGGGGATTCTGACCATCACAAGCAAGAGTGTCCTGATGCTTTTTCTGAAAGATTATTTCAAAGCTTAGTGTACTTTATGCCATTGGTATTTTCCTGTCAGTTGGTTATTTATGTCTCTTTCATTTCAGATTTTTCTTTGACTTGTAATTCATGTCCTTCTACCTAATCTCTTCCAATCTATACTAATTGTTTGAGCACTTCAAATATTTAAGAAAATGAACCCTAGCTATTCACAGCGGTTCAATTACCAGGCTGTTTGTTGTTCATCCATCAAACCTCCCACGTTTGGGTGGGATGTAACTGCCATCCCTGTTTTTTTGTTTTGCTCTTCTTAGCTCATTTCAGTTTTTTTCAGTTTTGATCCTTTGGAATTCTCATAAGGATTTCTCACGTGAGTCTCCGTTATCTAACGCTGGGATTCATGTGTTAGACACAACCTCAGTCGATGAAGAAGACAAAGACTGTAGAACTCAGAATTACTGGCTACTTAGATAAACTGATTCGTTATTTGATTTGTTAAGTGCAAACAAAGTAAAAACTAATGTTTGGTGCTTCTAAAAGGGCCAGTTTCCTGAGGCTGGAAGTAATTATGAACCAAACCATGTGGGAAACGAATGTAAAGAAAAAAATATGAATGGCTGGGCATTGTTTAGAGCAGTTTTATACTGTTTGCCCCAACAAGTTCAGTTTCCTAAGAAAGAAATGTTTATGGAAATACAGTTTTACTGAGAGTATAAGGGAAAACGGTGATAATGTATTTATAGAAAAGGTAGAAGCGTGCAGTAAATACATGGAGTTTTGTTCTGTTTGGATGAGGAAAAAAAAAAAGTGCTTTCCTTAATGTCAACAAGATACCTAAGTTTATGTGCTTTAGAATTGGTATGTCTGGACAACATTCTTGCAAGAATTTCTGAAGAAGTAGCTGCTAGAGATTATTAATAAATCTTCAAACACTAGGGATTCTCCATATTCTTGGCAGAAAGTTGATGTACAAATATTTTAAAAGCGAAAAGGAATGACTCATAAGCTTTTCCAACCCGTTTTTGATTCTGAGCACAATAACACAATGGTTTTTTTGTGAGTTTCCACAAAAAAAAAAAATCTAGTACATATAGTTTCAATTAGTGTGCATATTAAATAGGAAACACTTTTTGTTAGATGGGCTTCTCCTTCAAGTGAATGTCTGTGAAGGTGCCTGGTATGCGTGAGGTTGATTTCTTTTCTTTCTTTATATGTTCCTCTTAGGACTGGGTTTGCGCATTTTATGGTCTTTTAACCAGCCAGACTAGTTGTATTAAAAACTGGGAAGTCTATAAAGAAAAGGCTCAGTTCTTTTTTCCCCTCCATATCTGTAAGGTGGAATGCTTAGTTTGCGTCTAGTTCCTCACCACAGTTAGCATTGACCTAATTAAATATATGTTGGGGTGGATATGGTTACAACTAGTTAAGTTTACAAATTTCTATTAACTGTTGTTTGAGCAAAAATTTTTACACTTGTTGCATTCACAGAAGGCTAAGTTTACTTTAGTAGTAAAACCCAATTCACCGATTATCTATAAGCTCATAAATGACATGGGGCCCTCTGTTGGTTTGTCCTCTTGGGAGAACAGTACATAAAAAGGCACGCTTCATGTTCTTCCTTCAGAAAACTGTTCTAAAACTCAAAGATAAATTACTTTTAATTTTGGCCAGCTTCTGTGGTATAAGCTTGTGTTATGTTTCTAGTTACTGAATATCCTCCTACAAAGACCTTGCTCTCTGAATAATTTCTGCAAATTGAACGGATTGCGCTATCTAAGCATTGATAATTCCCAAAACTTCAGTTAAAGAGATTAGAAATACTGCGGTAAGACCATTAAAGGAACTAGTCTCATTCTAATTGGCTATACAGTTTACTGCAAGGACTAGATGGTCTTGTGGGATCATGGGTTTTGATACGGATTTATGTTAAAACACTGGCGTTCATCATTGTATTCTGGATATTGGTCATAATGAACAAAGTACCAGCACACATTGTGGAAACAGGTGATTTGTTGCTGCCTGTCCTGATTCAGAGCAGTTGTGAGCTTATCATTAAACCAATGCAAGAGTTGCCTCTGTTGGAAATCCCAAAGGCGTGTATGTGATCACCAAGCATCAGCTCTTCTGCACCTGCCTGGCTTGACATAGATTCCCTTCTTGCAGGCCAGCACTGTTCCACCTCCAAAGAGAAATCTACTTCCCTTCTGTTTCCCTTTGGAAATGTTTTAGGGAATCCTCATCTGATGGTTGAATGGAAATCAAGTGTATTCCAGCAAGGGAACATTATACTGTTTATCAAGCCTGCCTCTGAATCACGTCACTCACTCTGAAGAACACTGTTGCTGTGGTATCTAGACCCAGCTTAGCTGTCAGCTCCTAATTTATATTTTTCTGTAGCTGGCTGTGAGGAGGTTTTGTAAATGGGGTGTATGGGAAGAAGCAGCTTACTTTACTCAGTCTGCCTCTAAATTTATCTTCTACGTTGCTGTAATGTGACCAGAGACATCAAAGCTTTGCTGTCTGTATGTGCTAAGAATGCCATACATAACATAAATTTTAAGAATACGTAGTAGGTCATCAAGGCAGGGAAGAGTTTGGTGGAACAAACGCAGACTTCTTGCATGCTGGGGTAGGACAGTAAAACCAAGACATACTTTTAACAGCTGTGATTATAATCTGTTAGGTAAGAAAACAGTATTTCATTTATGCTGAAAGAAAGCAGGAAGCTTTATTGCTGTGCTTGAGAAGAATTGCCTAGCAGAGGAGAGGATGGTGATCTGCCAAGTAGTGACATACGGTGAAACTGTTATCCTTAGCTTTCTACAGAGATGATAGGCTAGAGGAACTCAAGGTGAGAGAGGCTGAAGGAACCCTGTTAAATATAATCCGGAGGAATATTTTATTTTACTTGTTCTGTTCCCAGTCTTATGACTGGAGACCTGACAGTAAGTCTTGCTTTGTAAAAATCTCTTTATTTTACTGTTTAAAGTTGTCCTAGGACTGGAGGACAAAGTAAGTTTTGATTAGGTTGATAAATTTAGAATATGCTTTTTCCTTGAGGAAGCATGACGTTGCTGCTAGTATCCTTGACAAATGTGCACTGGAGAAGTACTCTAAAGGACTCCAGACCTGACAGGGGCTGCTAGGAGAGCTGGTTTTGTGTGATGCCCATTGCAATGAACAAAACGTGATGAAGGCTACTTTGCAGCAGGAGGGTTACTTAGAGCTGCTGCTGATGTGCCGTGTCAGGGAGGGAGTCGTATAGCGGTTGTTGCTGCAAGATGTTTTTGAGGATATGGTTTAAATGGAATTGTGAGGCTCAGATGAGGTTTTCTCTAGTTGTTTTTGAGAAAACCAAACAATTAAACTTTTATGAAATACTTTATATTCTTACATTATGCAGAAGCCCATGTGATTCTTTCTCGGCTCACAGCAGAAATGAGAACAGGCAGAAGTGCTACTCCTGACACTTGCTGCAGCCCCAGTCCTGCTCTCAGGACCACGAAGGGAGGGACAGAAAACTTGACAGAACATGTATGTACTGTTTCTTCCTTGTCTGCTGTGCAATCTGTTCCAGCTCGTTAAAGAAGGATAAACTGAAAAAAAACAACAAACAAAATGGTTTTGATTTGCATATTGAACGTGTTTGGATAATTCTGTTTGATTTCAGACCTTTCAATTCCTACTTAGAAATATCTTCCCCGTGGCTCTTTAAAAGGGCTAATCTTGAAGACCTCAAAAATGTGAGTCGTGTCCTATACAGCTGCAAAATGTTGAGTACCTTCCTCCTGCTCCTTTTCATCCTCTTTTAGTGACCCTTTTTTACGTCATTGAAGGCAGAAATCCACAAAGGTGATTGTGTCGTTTGACCGTTTGAGTCAGGGACTCTAATCTGTACAGGATTCAAAGCTGTATTTTATCGTCAAGGAACTCAGTCAGGCTCAGGTGATTTTGTGAAATGTTGCTATTTTGATGAATTAACAAGGAGGAGAAGATAGGATTTGTCTTGTTGAAAAGTGAAACCTATTTCAGTGCTCAGCCTTGGAGCTCTCCTTTAGCCTCTACAGGAAACATCTTAGAAAGCCACTTCTCTCTCTTTTGGAAAGCCATGAATAACCTCCTTCTGATGTAGGACTGATGTGTGGTGAAGTTAGGGGTGATATAAGATGAAGGAAGGTCTGATTAATTGGGCTGTTCACAGTTCTTTGAGACAAACTTTATTCTGTTCTCTGACTCATCTTGGTTACACACGGCAGTTTGGATGTTGGTTGGATAGCCTTTTCAGACAAGCAGCTGCTCTTTGAAGTGAAGAAAAAAAAAAAAAGAAGCTATCTTAGCAGAAGAGCATTCGCTAGAACAATGTATGGAGTAAAGAGGAGAGTTTTTTTTGATCTGGGTGGCTCTGCAGCTGTTCTTATTGTTAAGAGTTCTGGCTATTCGTAATTATTTACCCTAAAGCAGTTTGGATTTTTGTAGTTTCGTGAGGGCATGTTTAGTCACAGTATCTGCAAGGGTTCCTCCGGGTCAGGGTTATGTTCTGTAATTACAGCAAGGTTTCTGGAGGAAACACTTTCCTGCCAATATGTAGCCTTTGTCGTCTTAAGATTTCAGTGTGGTACTTATTAGATTCATTGATGCCTGTTTGAATTCATGACATCTGTCTCTATACAGGTCAGTAAAGACAGCGTTTTTTTGGACTACTACTTCAGAAAGAAGAGTGAGAAAAATTCAGAGCCTCAGGACTGTATACAGCGTTTTGTAAAACTACTGTTAAAACCACATTCCCCAATTGTGAGGTCACCTCTGCGTACTATCTAAAGCAATTTATTCACTGACCAGTGGTTTTTTCCTCTCAGTTTCAGTCCAGTCCAGGAACAAAAAAAAAAAAAAAAAAAAAAAAAAAGCCCTTGACATATCCAGAGTCGTCTTTTTCTTTAGTTAAGAGGAGTTAAGTTGTTATTCCTTCCCAGGCTGTCTAGATTTTCCAAAGAAAAGTTTAAAGGGCAACCTTTATGACCCTTACCCCTGCAAAGTTACCGAAAAAACTGAAAAGGGATGGTGTTGTGAACTGTTCTTTTTAAAGATATGCTATCAGGTAGCTGAGAGAGATTTTTTTCAAGTGGGATTTATTCCCCTAAGGTTTGGTCTGTGCCAGTTGCCTGTGCAATAGATCTGCTACTGCAACAGAAAGGGTTGAAATTCCTTTGTGGGGAAAATAAAAATAGCGAGACCAAAGATTCACCTCCCTGATGTCTTGTCTCAAAATGCTCCCTAGAATTGTTTAGAGAAGGAGAAAAATGCACCAGTGAGAAGCAATCCTTGCTCCAGTGTTGCTCTCTAGCTTCTGAGGAGAGGAAGCTTTGGTATTCCTCAGTTGGGGATGCTGGTAGATGTCTTAATAGCTTTTGATCCCATCTATACATCTGACTTCTATAATATACTGATGTAAAGAAATCTACCAGCTACCTGCATGTTATATAAAAGAATTGTTTCCTTATGTCGGTGTTTTACTGTCTTTAGAATAATTTTGATTGATATGCCTATGATATGGGAAACAGTGAATAGTAAATCACTGTTGATCTTTTTCCATAGTACTCTGCTGTGCCGGTGTGATCTCACATGTAGCTAAACACTGTGAGTTTCTCTGAAGTGAAGTGTTCCATAGCCTGGCTGTGTTCTGCAGTGAAAGGAACTACGTTTTTCAAAAGGAAGATTTGGTGATTAAAACCTTAGTGTAACTGATTTCCTCATTTGGCATTTAACACTGCTAAGCACTGGATTTTGACATTCAAATCTACTAAACTGTAGTATCCACAGATGTAAAACTGTAATTTTGGCTATGATGCTTTAGGAATTCTTAGTTGATTTCCCCCCCCATAGCTGTAGGCTTTGGGGCAGTATCTTCGTTTTCAGAGGTAGCGATTCCTACTAGTCTGAGCAGGGGATTTCTGGATTCTAATTGGGTTGAATTATTTATTCTCGTCTCTTCACCACTTGTTTGTTTCTCCTTGACCTACACTGCTGGATTCATTACACTACAAATACAAGAACACTGTTTCCGATCCAAAGAAAGCATTGCCCGTTTGTAGATGTAACAGATGAGGGTTGGTGATGAAGACTTAAGGGTTACAGCAACAAAATTATGACATTGCAATTTATCTTCTCGCATTCCTTCGTTTGGCCAAAAATGGATGTGATAGGTGAGCATTTTATTTCCCATCAGACTTTTAATTGGCTCGCTTTTTATGGCCATTGTGCTAACAGTGAGTTTTGAGAGGTATTTAAATAGAGAATTGCAGCATTTATTTTTTTTGCAAGTTTTGAGAATTACATCTTCTAATAAGAGGGAGCACTATCATTTCTGACTTTGGGGAAATAGAGTTTATTTGGACATTCTTTAGTCAGTTCTTTCAGAAAGCAGTTCAGGTAGGAATTCCAATTGATTGCTGAGAGAGTTTTTATTGACTACTAAGTGAGTCCTAACACATCCCATCTCCAAATAAGTGACTATCCTCCATTAGGTCATCCTTGTCTCTTATCTGTAAAACCAGAATGATGATACTTATTACTTAGGGTGGAAACCAGTAATTTTGGATCTATGGAAACGAGAATAGATGAAAGTCCAATAACATACATTCAGGGATTATGTTGATCATCAGCAAGTTACTTCATCAAGTTACAAGTTTCTTTGAACAAAGAAACTTAAGTGATTGAAAACTCAGGGAGCAGTCGTCTTTTCTTTCTTTCTTTCTTTCTTTTCTTTCTTTCTTTCTTTGGTAAACAGCTGCCTTCTGTGAAAATAAAATTTCTGTATTTCATACTTTTTGTTTAGTCTAACAATTGGTATTTCAGCCAGTTGTTTTCTCCTTTCTCTGTTTCTTTAAAGACACAAACAAACCAAATGGAATGTTTTCTTTACTCCTTATCTGTGTCAATTTGAACACAATTCTGCTTTTTTCTCTGTGCTACTACCCTTAAAGGTAATATGTAACAGAAACAGAAACTTTAAAAAAGGGGGAAAGCTTATAAAAACCGAAGGAGAACCGGAAATCAGGGATATTACTCAATTCTTGAAGGAGTATGCAGCATAAGGTCACATGCAAAATGTGCTATGGACTTTTCTTGGATTTTTTTTATCTGCATCCTTTGAATCTGGTTTTATAAACTCAGCATTTAGTTTATTTATTTATTTATTTATTTAAAACAAACAAAAACTTTCTAGCTTGAGAACTTCTGATTCTTTTGTCCACGAAGATCCCACATGTTTTTAGGAGTTGATAAAAGGTTATTAACTGAGAAACTCCAGGCAGCGTTGTTGGGTTCTGTGAACTGTAAGAGATAGTACCATGATATGATCCTTTCTGATACAGAAATCACTTATAGCTGTATTTTTTAAGGTGTTTATGTATTTAGCACTGCTGAGACTAATCTGAAATTCCTTCCTCTGCCTAGTGGTCTAATTCCTAGTGTTTCAAAGACCAGGAATGGAATTTAGTAAGGAAGTAGGATCCTCGTGCCTTTTTTTGTGCAAAGATGACAGTTCACAAAGGGTGAATGGCATCGGCAGTGTGTTAGTGGTCTTCAGCTGTCAGCGTGCATTTCCCAAAGGGTAGCATTGACTCATGTCACACCTTCATTTGGGGCTATGGAGGTGGGTTTTGATGGAATGCCTTTAAACTTTGTTTTCCTGGGCCAGTTTAATGTAACCTAATCTTCTTCAGCTGGTGTTCGTGAATAGTCCAGATAAATAAATAAAAGTATGTGTTGATAATCTTCGCTGTTAAGAAATTAATTTCATGAGAAGCCACAATTCTTGGTGGAGAAGCAGAACAGGACATTTTTTTTAGAGTGCATCATATCATTTTAGAAAGGGATTTGGACCATCTCTTCTCGTATTTGGTCATACAACCTCCTTGAGGAATTTGCTTACATACTGAAGTAACATTTGAAAATATTTACATCTATTTAGCTGGCTATAGTGTGATAGATGCATTTCCTGTCTCTTCCAGTGTAAGCATTCTGCTTTTCCTCTTCTTTCTATCTCCTCATTCCTTTCTTTTGTTTGTTTAGTTTTTCCTCAGCTGGAACTAGAAAAATAGCAGATATCACATGATCAGGACTTGTAATTCTTTGAACCAAAATTTGGAAACTTCTAACAAAGCTGTAATTGGAGTTCTTAAACTTCTGTCTCAGTGTCTCCTAACCCATGCTGCGCTCCTATTGAACATTAAGCTCCAGCTGCGTACCAAGAGGAGGGTTCATCAGCTCATCTTGTTTCCATCGTGTCTTGCACTCAAGGAGATTCGCCTGTTCAAAATGATGTGATGATCATGACTCTACTTATAAAGTCAGATGTGCAAACATATTTTTTTCAGTCCCTTGCTGTTACTGGTGTATGGGAATTGACTCCTATGCAAGTGAAAGCTGCTGTTGTTAATGACTCCTCTTTCTCTCTGACTCAACAGCAGTAACTGAAGGAGAGTAAAAGAGCTGCATCACCAGACCTGCTAAAGGTGTCCTCCCATGCATTTAAGTGAACTGGTAGTATTTGTTGTGAGGCTTACAGTCTGTAATGAAGGGGAGAGTTGATGGGGCACTTACTTTCTCATCTGTCTCTTTAATAGAAGTCCTTGCCACTTGGGAAGAGAGTGCTGGTTTATCGTTTTGTTTCAGGGTTCTTCCCCCTCAAATGGGATTTGTTGCTTTACAAGCTTATGAGATATTATGAAAAAGCATATTGAGGACCAGAAGCTGTCTATTTATTAGGCTGTAAGTGACAAATACCATTCAAAGATCTGTGACCCTTTGATATTAACTAAAATATAAACAAACGTACACCCTAGCCACTCTTGTTGTGTTTTCCTTAGTGTCTTTTTTGGAGAAGTCCTCCAATTTTGAAGCAATCCCATAATTGTCTCTTAACTGTATGCTGATCGAGTTCACAAACCCGTTTTGAAATGTAGCCCTGGGCTTATTTGGGGGAAACAAAACTGAAAGCTTTATTCCAGGAGTCTACAAAATGCAACAATATTTAACTGGGGACATAGGAGGCCAAACTAAAACTTGGCCTTTTGTCCAACATTAAGCCATGTATGTATGTGATAGATACATCTGGCCCAGGAATCTGACTGGAGTCCTATCTAAAATAGAATGCCCTGAATCTCGCGTGGTGTAAATATGGGATCTCAGCATTAACTGCTTTGATTTAGTGATCGGCCCTTTTTTCATCTGCCAAATTACTTGCTAATATTATTTCATTAGTACTTCATAATAACCACTACGTTTTACATGCCTTTCATTTTGTGTTCTCATCACGTCTCCATTCTTCGTGTATCATGACATACAGTTTGTAGAGCTGCTGTATAGGTATGACTCAGTTTATTTTGGACCAAAGAGAAAGAAACCCTAAGGCGAAGGGTCAACCTAGAGAGCACATTGCCAAAGAACTCCTTTTCCTTGTTTCAGAAATGTTTCAGTATGTATATTTTGTGTGCAAGAGTAACAGCAAGAGTAATCAGTCCTCAAGTAAAATTATCTCAAGCAGATGAAGTTTTTCCATTTTTACAATCCACAATTTAGATTTCACGTGAAAGGCAAAGCAGCAAAATCTGTCTCTTAAAGTAGGTTTTGTAATACTCAGTTACAAGAGCTTAGTTGCAGACATTTTTTTTTAGTAGTCCAAATGCTTGAGTTTGTATTACTAATTTCTTTTTTAAATGGACTTAGATTCCAGTCCCATGAGGATGACATGCTGTCCCTGATCAAGACATGATGAAGGAATTAACCATGGTGACGTTTTCATATTTGAGATTAAAAGAAGACACACATCTGCCAAATGCAAGCAGAAGGAAAAATCTTGTTACTTTTTCTAAATCCTCTGAAAGCAGCTGGATTTTTAACTTATCCGAATTGTGAAATTTTGTTAAGATTGATGTCTGCATAAAAGTGTAGAGAAGCACAGAAAATGGTAAGAATTCAGGATGTGTGCTAGTCTCATAGGAGAAAAGTCAGGAAAAAAAAAAAAGCAAGAGTGCATTTTCTTTTTAGTGGAATAAGCCAATTATTTCCCTTCAACTTCACCCTCATGCAGGCACTTGTATGAAAACTGCAGATGTTTACAGTTACTATGAATTGTTTCCCTCATTTATTCTGGAAAAATTTATTATATTACAGGGTTTTTCCTGCACAAAATCTGAGCAAAATTTAAGGGTCCACAGTGTCATCTAATTATATCCTTTCTGCTGTCTCCACTAGCTCTCTAACTGTCTCAACCCAGCTGATGCTTTCACTGTAACTACGAGCATGAGAATCAGGAGCTGGAGTAGATAAGCTTGGGCCTGGAAGATGTAGAGGAGATTTGCACCTTTGTGCCATAAGTCATGATAACCCTGCTGGGTCACCGCAACAGCTTTCTGCGTGATCCTTGGATTCCAGGCACAGTAATGCAGCTAGTGAGATGAAGCTATTTACTAGTGAAGCACTAAGAAAGTTATTTTGTTTGGTTTGGTGCATAGTTCTTGAACCATCTGTTGTAAGCAGCATTCAGGATTATAAAACGAGAATCAAACATAAGCTCTTGTAATGCCGTGCACCATGTTTTGGTAATTTGTCAGGCAGCCTTCGCAGAATGTACTTTCAGTAATAGTGCTTCTTCTATTTGGAAATAAGAAACATAATCAAAGAAGTAGCAATACGTGCAGCAGTGTAATAAGTACATTGTCATCAGATACAGAAGAGACGCTTATTCATACACTTGAGTTCAGCGTATTTTTTTGTTACAGAACCGTGTACCTACTAACAGCAGTGTGATTTTTACAAAGCTGGATTTGTTTGAAAAATGTGTAGTTCTCTCTGGGACACTTCATGCAGGATGTTTTGCAGTCTGGTTTATGGAACAGCAATCTCTGCAAGATCTGTGTCTCTTGCAGGGGGGAAAAAAAAAACCAAAGCAAATTTATATATCTAAAATTATGTTAGCTTGGATAGCTTCATGAGGTACCAGAATGGTAGACAGCAAGGCTGTATGCAGTCTTACTCTAAATGTTTTGCTTTGAGTTACACCTAATGTAGGCTTAATGTTATGAGCACTCTGGCAATGACTGTGTAATCTGAAGAAATCGAACAAATAAAATGAGTCCCTAGATGGATTTAAAATGTAGAGCGCCCATTTCTCGTTTTCTGTAGCCTGCTGGTTCAATATGTGGCTAGAAGAAAGGAGATAAGCAAATGTTGAATGATACAAGGTGGCAGCTACAATTGGCTTACGAGAGTTGTTCTGCCTCTGGCACTCTGGATTGTGAGCTTCATCACATCCAAGAAATGTTAACAGCTCGGCCCCTCAGGCTTTAGCGGCTCTGAGTATCTTTGTGGGTTTTGTAATTGACAGCTCTACCATCAGTATGCAGCACTGACTGGCATTCTGTGCCACTCAAATGCATGAGGGTTTCAGCCTATTCTTCTTTTGCAGAAACGCCATGATGGGCATCTGAGTGACATTTTAATTTGATAATGAAAGCGCCATTAAATCAGAAAAGAGAAAAATGCCTGTGTTTGTGGCACAAGATATTTTGTGTGACCACTGAGGTCATTTGAGAAAGGCCTGCTGTTGAAATAGTTATACAAGTTTGCCAGCAATGACTCACTACCGTGGTGGCTGCAGATTCCAGTTGCTTACTACTTGTTTTTGAAGATTTTGGTATTAGGGCTTTCTGTATGTTGCTTAAATAATAAAAATGCAGCAACACCTAAGTTCGCTTGATAAAGATTAACGTTTCCCACATTTCTTCATATCTGAAGTGCTGCAACAAGCTGTGATCTGTACATCCTGCTGTCCCTTTTGACTATGTCGGAAGAGGATATATTTTAGCACCATTAAAACCTTCTGTTTTGTCAGCAACAGGACTTTCCTTCCTCTGCCAGTTTCTAAAGAGATCCTGACTAGACTCAGGACACAGATTTGTGCAAGTCTTCAGGATTCAAACATTTAGATGCTCATGTCTTGGATGCTTTCTCAGGTCTCTCATTTAGAGATATGTATTATAATGTCACCTATGGAAACTGAACTCGTGCATTTGGGTTGTGCTGGACAATGTTACACCTGTATCTGTCTCTCCATGTCTATATATTTAGAGAAATCTAAACTTTGCTGTAAATAACTGACAGTGTAAATAGTCAAATGTATTATTCTGCCATCCTGTAGGTGAGGAATTGCGATAGTAAAATATTACATGTTTTTGACCAAAACTGCAGGAAATCTGTGGCAGAATTAGAATCGGGTCCATGTTCTTAAGCTTTTTCCAGTGCTTTTAATCTGCAAAGGTTTTAAGAAATGAAATACTTAGTGACTTTTTATTTTCTCCAGTTTATTTCCTCTTCCAGCTGTTGAAGGTTTGGATTTTTATTCAGCAGAAATAGATTTTATTCTTTAAGAACTACAAATTTAGGAGGTTTTGTACTGTGTCCATCTATTGATCACCCAGTTGGAACTGGCTAGTGATCTCTTGGGAAGTGACCCCAGGACTGGTACAAGAAGGACAGTCACTACCAGTTCAGCATGGAGGTAGTGTCATTCAGATATTTAATTTTCCCAGCCTGGCTTCTGTTTTCACCACTGCTCACAGTCCCTCCAGGACCTTATCTTCAGCTCAGGAGTCCACTGACTTGAAACTCTCTGAATTCCATGCTCATTACATTTAGCAGTCATTTGCTAGTTAGCAGATATTGGTGATGTACATGTTGGTGATGCCTGGAAAAGAAAGCATGGTTGTGATAATAGTGGGCTCTTCAGAATTATTTTTGTGGATCTGCTCTGTGAATCTGTACTGTCGTCTTCATTTGACTCCTGCTGTTGACCTGAAGGAAAAAACCTTTCATTACTTGCCTACTGCTAAGAAAATGGTGTAGCAAATACAGTGTTATCAATTGACTCTTTGCGGTAGTTAACTCTTGCAACTTCCACTGAATGTTGAGCATCTAACTGTAAATGCTTTTTTTTTTTTCCCAAGTACTATTAGTAATTCTCATACTGTGACTGACATTAAGGTATCTAATGTTACTTTGAAAGCACAAATGAGTTAACTCTTGTAAAGTTTTCGTGAAATGGATGAATGTAAAAATTTTGCAGGTGGTGAATAGGGACACAAATAAAATTAAATGTTTTTTCCAGATCACTCAGTAGATCTGTGGTAAAAGTATGTACTGGACTTAAATATCTCTTCTTGAGTTGCTAATCTTGTTTCTGTACAAAAACTAAATGAAAAAAACCCCAAAACTCCAATATTCTAAATTTGGCTCCAAAATCACTAGGCAAGCTAAATTGAGACATATCTCAACAGAACAGCAGCAATGTCATCTGTTTTGAATACTGAAAGCATGCATCCCTTGATGATAGTGTGTCAGAACTGCTTGGCAGTTTGTTTCAAATGCTTGAAAGGTATCTTCTAAATAATATTCTAAATAATACTTTTTTGTAATTTTAACATTGATCATACTTTAGAAAAATAGTCAAAGCAAAGTGCTATTTATGTTTTCTTCTCTTTGAAAGGCTGAAGTCTAAAATGATATCTTGATATTTTCCTTCCATGAGCTTTACCTTCCTAGGTATGAAAACCTTGTAGCAAAACTAGTGTTTTAGTGGAATTTCAGATATCTTTAACACTCTCCTTTGTTTGTTGTTCTCCTGTGATGCTATATTGCAACAAATAAATACCCATCTGTGTTTGCTATTATTCCTCATGGCTGTTTTTCAGAAAAGCTATAAGGAAAAAAAAATAGCCTTGTATGGTTGCAAAAGCCAGTTCATAGCCAGGAGAGGCCTGACTCTCTACTTATTTTTTCACAGGCCTCCAGAATTGGCATCAAAGTATGCAAACATCTCTGAGGGAGTGTGCAAGCCTGGTTATGCATCAGCGCTCATGACTGTCATCTTCCCAAAGTAAGTAATTACTGGGGTTTTTTTCCCCTCTTTCCCTGATGACTTCTCATACTTCAAGGTGGGTGATCTGCAGAGATTGTCTTGAAAACTATCATTATTCTGTCACTTGATTGGTTCAAGGGGAGACTGGTGTTGAAATTCTGGGCTATTGGAGCGGTCAGTGGCAATGACTTAATTTATTTTAGTCTGACTAGGAGTCTGCTCGAAGAGTAGAGTTCTGTGTGTTGAATAATAAAACGAATTATATTGTCAGTGCATGATACAGATGTGTGGTCAAGCTTACTGCTGGTACCAGATGATGCAATCCTTAGGAAGGTGAGGTCATGAAGTGACAGATTAAGTTATCTGGAGTAGTGAAGTGTAGTCTGTTGGATTTCTTTTGTTGGGAGAACAGGGTAAAGCATCCCTCAGGTGCCTGGAGGCTTGGCAATAGTGTTTTCCAAAGGGTCAAAGACATGTTATTAACAAGTTGTCCATCTTACTGTGTTGAGAAGTTATTGTTGGCTGATGTGTTACTAGTTTCTTCAGAATGTGTTTCCTTCTGAAAGGGTGGAAAGTTGCAGTACCATTTGATAGCTGTCAGAAATGAGGAATGTAAACATAACAGATCAACCAAAACTTACCTTTCAATTTGGCTAATGGCTTTCTCTAATGCACCATGTGGCTTCTGCATTTCAAGGAGTTTGTAGAATTGCTGGAAGACGATTCAGAAGATAGATTGATAAGAACATAATACTGTTGAGGCTCAAGGATCTCAGTTCAGTTCATCAAATGGAAAATTTGACTGAATGGTTATTTGACCTTTGTACAAGCTTCTAATGCATGTGGAAAAGATGCTCTAGTGCAGTGATGTCTTTGGCAAAAGAGGTTGTGGAGTTCTTAACACAACTGGTACTCTTCTAAGAGCATTCTGTTTCTTTTGAGTAGGGAATTTCCGTGACTTGCACATACAGAGGTTAGGTTGGGTGACCGTGGCCTTCAGGCCAAGCCTGAAACTGATGGCATCTTCTTTCTTTGTTTTTATCGTCACACATGGTATCTGCAAACTTTAAATATTAAAAATCTGACATTTCCTTCTAACCAGCAGATACTACAGCCAGGCCTTAAGTCTCAACACTTAGTGTTTTGTTTTTTGTTCTCCATCACCAGTGTAAAACAAACAATTATCAGTATTATCTTCTGTGTGAATTTTGGAACTCTTGTTAGAATATAAATAAATACTAGAACTGAAGGTAGATTATCATCCTCTTCTTTTAAGAACTTTCTGAGTGCTTTTAAATCTGTGCTTGTATACATATTAAATGTAAATAGTATAAAGCAGGAATATAAGGTAATATAGCTGTGGTAAGATGCCTGAAACTAAAGCCTTCCTTTTTTTATACAGCTGAAACCTAATTGCCCTTTCCAAGGCATGGCTGTTGTTATGTATTGATTCTGCAGAGATAAATTATATACACTGAAGAAGGAAGACTGTTTAGTAAAGTTAAGGCCAGAAAAATACCATTAATGGTCCCTTATCCTGATACATTTCATGACACCAGACGTGGTGTTTTCTTCCAGTAAATTCATCATGGATCATGGGCTAGTTAGCTTGATTTAAAGATTTCAATTAATGGAGAATCTGGTAATAATGTGCTACATTATTCCTATGGATAAACTCATTATTGCAAAAATATTAATCTTATTTTAATTTTAAATTTATTTAAGACTTTGGCTTCAAGAAGGAGCATTTTTGCCTGCTAGAATCTGAGGTGTTATTTATTCTCTCCCTCAGTAGCTACTTAAAAATCACTCACCTTCTCCCAGTAGCTAACTACATTGAACTAATGCATGCAAAGAGGTAGTAACTTGTCTGTAATCTAACTAGGTGGCTGTTCTCTTCTTCATACATTGAAAAATCATATTCATAGTTCTAAATGCAGCATCTTGCTGGGGATTTATGTTCAGTTGCTTCTCTAACATGAACCCTAAACCTTACTAAGGTTGACATTTTTTTCCAGGATGTCCTTTGATTCTTTATTAATTGAATTCAGGGTCGGACATTTCATTATTTTACCTAGGATTGGTGTAAGGAACTACTGGCTGACCAGTAGTTTTGCAAAGAATTCCGTGCTACACTTAAGATTCTTTCTCTTCTGAAACTTCTCTTGTACTCAAAGAATTATGCAAAGTTAATATTACCAAGCCAGGTAATATAATAATTTAATATATTTTGAACTCTAGAAGTCAAATTAGCTTGCCTGTTGATTTAAGAATTTGAGCTGCATGATTTCTTTTATTCTAACTTTTATTTTCAGTTGCTTGTATCATTAGGAAAATGTCATCTCTGCGGCTGACATTTTTCAGGCTTGGTCTTCGCTACAAAATGTGTGGTTTTGTTGGGTTTTTTTATTATTTGTATAAAGTTGGTTTGGCTGTTTTCAAGCATGAATAAAATGAATAAATGTTTTCCTATTCTAAAGGTTCCTGACTTTTTAGTGCAATTTTAAATGTAAATAGGCAAAATATGATGGAAATAGTTGAGATAGAATAAATATTTTTCAGAGGATGTAACTCGTCTTGGTAAGTGCTTCTTTAATGGTAAAAATATGAGTTCAGACTTTACCAAGCATAAGCAAGTGCTAGATGGATTAAAGGGCAATGCCCTGAGAAATCTCAAAACGTGGTTTCTGGTAAGGAAAGACTAAATGAGTTTTTTTCAATGAGGTCCTCGGTTGATCAGTTCTCATTGTAGCAATGCTTGATGCCTTCATCAATAATCCTAGCTGGAAAAAAAATCCTAGGCTAAGTGTGCAGATGATACGCTTATTGGAGAGTACTAAATAAAGGGTTGGTTACTTTTAGAGAACAATCTGGGTTGCCTGATTTAAATGGCCACAGTCCAACAAAATATATTTTAATACATCCAATATGAAATAAGACATCTGGGAGGAACAAATGCAGATTTATACCTTCAAGACAGAAAAACTTGTCTTGGAAACAGACACAGAGAAAGCTTCATGTAACCTCAACAAAATATTGTAGCTGAAATGCTGTTTCATCTTCATATGTGCACGGACAAGTTGGGAAATTTTGTGTGTAGCACTGATTAAAAACCCAACCCCCCCAAAAAACACCACAACCCAAGACTTCTAGAATACTGTGTCTAGTTTTGATGGTGAAAGTCCAAGAAGGGAGGGGAAATAAGAGATTGAAGGAAAGCCACAAAAATGAACAAGGACTGGCTTAAACAGTAAAGTAAACAAGGCTCCTAGAAATAAGTCATCTTTCTGAAGCAGGAGTTGTATCCAAATGAGGAGAATAGGAAAGAGCATTGACTTTGGCAAGTTAAATATAAACCATAGTGAGGTAGGCCAAAAAAGGTTGAGGAACAACTTCATAAAGTCATTGGGGGGGGGGGGGGAAGAAGC
>VFFE01006366.1:231850-258130 GCA_008921705.1 Burhinus oedicnemus | reverse complement strand
AACAATGATTGGGAATGTAATTCCAGAGATGAGCAGATGAAACTATATGCAGAACTTCACTGCTCTAGCTCTTAAATTCATAGCACCGATTAACCAGCTGGAGCTCATACTTCAAAACAAACTTCAGTGGCAACAGCTCATTTCTTCACTTCTGGCAGCCTCTAAAGAAGTGTATGGTGCTGCAGTCAGGTTGAAATAGATGTGGCATAATGTAAGACTAGACTTTTAAAAGGGGGGAAAAAATACCCAAAAAGGCTTGTTTCTGTATCTGCATCCCCTTTTCTACTTGGCCCTGTTAGCTTAAGGAGTTCATGCCAGCCCTTGTCCTGCTCCATTACCTGAGCTAGCATAACTGCATGCGGACAGTGCAATAAACTGGGAAAGTAAAATAATCCTTATGCTCGAGCATGAGTTTTCCCTCCTCCATCCATTTACTCGTTTTGTGCAAGTTTATTTTTAATCCAGATCAGTTCACTGATCCAGTTTATGGAATTACCAAATTGTTATACAAACCCCGCCAAGGGTGCACCTTGGGAATGAAGAGCTAAGGTGATGGGATGGCAAAAGCTCCATAAGCCAGCATGGGGACCAGGACAGAGGTATGGGACGCTGTGACTCAGGAGGTAGCGATCTGGTTTCAACTTCTGTTCCTGCAGGTTTCTCTCTCTATCTAATGTTGACTTTTTAACCTTTAAAAAAATGTGCAAAGCGGTAGATGCAATTCCTGTGTACTGAGCCATTTTTGGAGCTGAAATCTTTCATGCTTAACCTCTCTCGAGTTTAAAAATTTAAAAACAAAACAAAACAAAAACGTATGTGAATCCATGTGATGTGCAGGCTTTGTGCCTGAAAAGTTTGTCTTCAGACTCCTTTTCATGACTTCTGAATAAAGTGAGACTGTTAGATGAAAGCTGGAATATGGACACATGTACCTTACTGAGTGTGTGCCTTTCTGGCTTCAAAGAAGGTGCAGGGCATATGCGCTCTTGCTTCAGTATAAGTACACTGCATCTTATGCCAGAGTGGGAACAGGATAGGGTTTTTCTTGTTTTGCATTTTTTTGTTTTCCAGAATACTACAGTTATTTCTAAATTGTGAACTTAAACTGAAAAAAAAATATCAAGGGACAGCTTTGCAAATGTAGAAATAAATAACTGTATTTGCGTGAGCATGATGATTGTAATAGAAACAATAAATTTAATCCGTGCCACCAACTAAGTGTTTTTTATTGTGCATGTGTGTTTGGGTTCTGTTGGTGTGGCTCATCTGCTCTAAAGCTACACCAATAAGAATGTTTAAGTTTCAGGAAAAATCTTGCAGCAAAGATTGCTTGAGGATCTAAATGCATTTGAGTGAATGAAAATATCACTGAGCATGAAATGAAACGAATGAAAAATATCAGTGAGCGTGAAAGCTAAGCAGTGTATGTAGTACCACTGTGGTTTTGATATGCGTGTGTTACCTTCTTTTCTTTTCCTCAAATCCCCCTAAGAAAGTGTTTTTGGGTATCTGTCCTTTTATTAAAACTCTGACTTTGACTCTCTGAAGGTTCATCTTTCTTTGTCCAGCCCGTTATTGCCCTGAAGAAGTTCCCTGGTATCTCCGAGGCTCTGTCAGTCAGCAGTGATTTCCTTTTGCCGTAGAAAAACATGCAACTTCCCTCAGAGTTTTCTGAATTGTGTTCAAGAGTGGATAATTGTTCCTTCTGAACTCCCTACTGGTGGTTTTCATCAAGTTCCCTATCTTCGGGTAGATTTCAAGTGAATTTATTTTCTACGTTTCCCTTCTCCTCTCCTCCTGCCTCACTTTGTTCTATTATTGAAACACTTCAGGAGTGTCAGTGCATGCAAATGCTGTAACCGAGCCAATGTACATTAGCTCAGAATATGGATGAAAAGCAAGTCTGATAATTTATGCACGATTATTAAGCCAAATTAGAAACAGTCTGTGGAACCCTGCAACTCTACATTAGGCAAATGAAGGTAAAAACTGGAAAGATTAAAAATTCTCTTTGTAGCAAGGTGAAAAGTCACTTGAGAATGGTGTTCAGATAATATTGTAGAAGCTCTGACTCAACTGCAGCATGAACAGTGTAAGCTCTGTTGGCAATTATTTTCTTGGTACCTTTTACTATAATTCTGAGCTAACTATGCAGCAAAATAAAATCCTTAAATTAATTGCTAATACTATAGAAGCAATGCTGTAACTGTTGTAGTAGTGTCAGGGATCACAGTAGCTTGGTGAAGTTCCTGTAGTTTCCCAAGGACTCTTGCTCACTGGTTCAACCCAACTCAAATCGCTTGTAATGCTGGAAACCAAGAGAAGAGTGTTAGCACATACTGCAGTGAAGCTGACTGCAATGGGATGGCATATTTCACTATTATTACGCACTATGTTTTTAAATTCTGCTTCTATTTTGCTAAATTCTGGAGATTTATGCATTCAGAAAAAAGTTGTTTCCTTCTTGTGTAATCTGCTATACCTTTAAGAATGTTCTTGTCTTTTTCTCTCCTGAAGCACTGAGTCATTGATTTACTTGCACAAGAACTTTCTGCGTGCAGATCAGGGCTGTAGCTTACTCCAGTGTCCACCTTGTAAACCAGAAAAACTGTGTCCAGCTCCTTTCAGAAGTGTTTCATTGTGATTTTCCTGAAAATCATTGCATCTGCCATGCTAATTTGTTATTCTTCCAAGCTTAAACAACTGATGTAAGCTTCGTAATTGTGTACACTTCAAATAACATCTTGTACAGTTCTTGGAAAAAAAGAAACAAAATATATTTTAGAGGTTTATATGGTTTTTCCTTTCTAAACTGATATTTGTGTCACACCAGTTTTAGCATGTTTTGAATCTGTTTATCAGCTGTGCCAGCCTAGGTTCATGTTTACACCAGGGCATACCTCAGAATAGATGTAGAATTGCACTGCTGAAGGTGATGTCAGTGTGATAAAGAGATTGCTGAGAAATGAATTAAGTGATCTAGGAATGAAACAGATTAAAATATTGGTGACGTTCTGTGGGGTCTCGTAGAGCCTGAAACCAGAAGGATACATAAATATGCCTGTGCACAAAACCACAATGCTTTACCTGTTACCCTCCTAAATAAAAAGGTGTGTGTGCATCTGCTTTTACTTTGGGCCTGCCTCTGTTGTGGAATCTCTGCTGTCTTTAATGGAAGGTGATGCTGTATTAGCCACCAGAAGTGTTTGTTTGGGCTTGGATTTTTTTTTTTTTTTTTTTTTTTTTTTTTTTTTTTCCAGAAGGTTTACACTGAGCGTGAAGACTGGCCCATGGATGACCTGTTCCAAATATAAACAGTTCCCATGAATGCTTTAGGAAAGGTGGAATAGCATTAAGTCACCGAAAAATGACAAGCAAGGGAAAGCTGTTTGGGACACGATGGCGTTCCCTGGCTCTGCAGCCGTCATTGGGGTCTGTGATGTGCTGGCCTGGGCTGGCCAGGCACTGCTGGCCCCGAGCCTGCAGTGTGAGCAAGTCCATAGGACAGCAGCTGTTGTGGGAGAGTCTCCGGCTCCATCTTGGGAAGAAAGGACCAACTTTGGAATGGTCTCAGGGATGTTCAAAGCCACACCAGATGCTTCACCAGGCAGTGAATTAGGGATAAGCAGCACAGCATATATCTGCTCGGCAAGTTTTGCTTATATTTTAAGAATTTGTTTGTAAATGTGTAACCTGATGGATGGGTAGGTATTTAAAGCTTTGGTATCTAGCTCCAGGCAGTCTTAATGCAAGCTGTGGCATAACAGGCAACTCCTTAGACCCAGTAGTGGCCAGCTCTTTTTGCTTTTGATTTGTTTCTTAAACAGTGTCTGTAGAGTTTAGTCATCTGCAGAGGAAGAGTTGGTCCCAAGGCTCTGATTAAACAGGCCAGCACACAGTCCATCGTCGCTGGACTTGTTCCTGCGGCTCTTGGAATGGTTGAGAAAGGACATTCAGAATTTGAAGGAGGCAAAGTATGCTTACAGGTCCTGGTTTAAGCAAAGAAAGCTAAAATAAGAAAACCTCAAACTTTCTCTGTTTTTTTCCCTTGTTGGGGATTTTAGTCAGCACATGTACCGGGCATTTCTTCTCCTTTGGACAGATGTGATCTCCTGACTAATAATAACTATTTATAGAACAAACAGTTTATAAATGGTAGGCTTGTTTACTTCTGCTCTGTGACTGCTCATTTCACATAGGGGTTTCCTCATCTGTCAAGAGTAAAGAAACTTGGCTTGAGTAGACACATCTGTAAAGAAGTAGTTGGCCTTGCTCTGCCATGGTGTCCTGGCAGATCTGTCCTGCTCAGCCAGCAAAATTTTTCACCTGTGCTCAGTAAGGAAGGTGTTTCAGCAGGAAAGACATAGTGTCATACTTTCTAAGAGGAAAGGAAGAACTGTTCTGCTTTACTCCTCCCAGGTCTGGCATCTGCTCCTCATGGAGGTGTGGGGGGAAGGTTTGAAGTACTGATCTCCTTTGTCTCCTCTCTGAGAAGCAGGTTCGTTGTTACTGCGTTACTAGGATTTTGCTATAACTGGGGAACTCCTAAACCATGTCCAGACAGGAAATGAGAGGAAATGGGGATAATAGTTTGTTTTGCTTTGTTTTTCTCTTTCTAGTAATAGGACTTGATTTCCAGTGTTTTACCATCTCTTGTGGGTTGTTGGACAGAAGACACAGAGGGGAAGCAGCACTTCATGCTGCATAATTAGCTGCCAGACATTGCACCCTCTGAGAGGGGGGAACAGTGATGGTTCCAGGCCATCCAGGAGCAAGAGGAGAGAAATGCTGTGAAACAAGCCATGTCTGGAGCACTCTAAGATACAGAATAAATCACTTAGAAATTCAGAGCTGTGTGAGGTTTGCAGTGCTGGCTGTTGCACGTTCTGTCTCCATCTGAACAGTGGCTGTGGAATGATGAACTGCTGAGATGTTTTGACAGATGCCAGTTAGAGGGATGTTTTTGACAGATTTTTTTTTTTTTAATGATTAATGTCACTGTAAGCAGTTGTTTGTGTTTCTACATGTTTGTTTTCATTCATCTCCTATTTGTTTCCCTTTCGCAGCAGTGCCCAGCTTACCATAATGAGATTCCGGAAGCTGAAATCAGTCTCAATTAGTGAGGCTACTGTAAATATTTTCGCTGACAGAACTGTCTTTATTCAATTAAGATCTCAAAATATTTGAATGTTGTTTTACGATAAACAGTTAGAAGATCCAGTAATTCAAATAAAGTGATACTAGGAGGGCAGTTTATTCTGAGATAATCCTGTCTTTAGCTAATCTAAAGAAATCGTGCTTTCTGAAGATGCAAGAACCCCAATAAAAGGCAGAGGAGAGGTGAGAAGCATGAGAGGAAGTGGAAGAGGAAAAGGTTCCTGGAGACAAAATTATTGATTACTAGATCTAACTTTATTTAACAAAGTTGTCTGTCCTGTCTGGAAATGCACCAGGCATTGTTGCCTGCAGTTGATAAACTGAATAATGATCCGAGTTGCCCATATCTGGAGACTGTGAAGCAGTCATCACTGATGAGACCTTCTGCCTTGGTAGGGGAGATGACCCATAAGTTTCCAAGACATCTAGCCTAGGAAGAGCTCTCAACATCTTGTTCACAATGACCGCTCTACGGCTGTTAGGGGGTGGGAAAAATTAAGTGGGAAAATCAGTGTTAAGTACCAGAGTACTTAAGGTTTTTCTAGAGTTGTGGGAATCTCTTGCTCTTGCAAGTTATTTTTTAAGCATGGCATTGACTTTCAGCTGCTACTGACTTTTCTTCCTAATACCTAAGGCCTGGCATGTCAGCCCGTCTAAAGTGTTAGACACAGAAGAGTGGAGGTTTCCAAACTTGTCCCAGTTTTCAGGTGTTGAGAAGGTTTGTCTGCTACATTTTATTTAGGGTTGGGGTTTTTTTTTTATATTACAGTGCACCTTCCGCTTGTCAGACCACTAAACAAAATTTATTTTTAAAAAAATAAAAATTTCTCTAGCAGAGCACAGTTTAAATTCTTGATCAGTAGCTTGGAAATAGCTACAAAACAAAAGCATAAAATTAACCAAATGCAAACTTCTGAATATACCTGGCATCAGTCTCTTCCTTTCACCAGCTGCTAGAAGATTTTGGAGGCTTGTCTTGACTGTGGGAGCCAAGTGTCAACTCTTCAATACTCTGACTGGATAATGCTGCTTTTCACAGCAATCCTAGAGAGGAAGATGCTTGTTCCCTTCCAGGGTTTGCTCCATGCCGCAGCCCTGGGTTGGTTTCTCTCTCATGCAAGGCGATCACTTCCCTCTCACGTTTGTCCTCAGATCTCTCTTTTTGGCTCAATCTGCCTTTCCGTATGGACGGAGTGCACAGATTGTGTAGGACATGGCCCTCCTTTACCCCTCTTGGGCTACATCTTTGTTTACTTTTTTTATAAATAAAATAGTAACCTTCCTTGTTCACAGCATTTTTAAGTCTTCTACAGCACTTCATAAATCCTGTATGAGGAAGTGTGTTTAGTGTGCATACGTCCTAGTCGTGCGGCTTCCTAGCTGTCTGTAGGCTCCCTGAAGCACAGTTAATGGTACAAATGATAACCTGAGACAGGTGTCTCTTCTCAACTTTTTTGGGGAGTTTTGGATCTCCAGCTATACCATTTTGAAACAGCTGGTTCTAGATAGCATGCGCCTACCCAAACCTTAGGTCAAAAACAATGTAAGAGGGCCTGAAAAAGCTGAAAGTCATTTCCAGTCTTGAACTCCCCAGAAGTTGAAGATGGCAGGGCTAAACGTATTAGAAGGTGAAGTAATTGAATTGTGGGTGTGTGGCTTTCATGTTTAAATTTGAATACAGGCATTTTAGAGGAGTGCTGGTGAAAAGAGCCAGGAGAGGATTATGTTGTAAGGCGTACATTAGAGTTACGTTTTATGTTTGTTTATTCGCGTGTGCGTTTCTACGTTTGTATCTAAAAATGTGACTTTGTATCAAGTTTGATAGATTTTTTTCACTTTACTAATTCTTTAGTTTTAGGAAGCAAGGAGGAACAGGATGGAACGGGCAGACTTGGAGGCAGCAGATAAGACTAAGACAGCATGTGCTGGTGGACCAGAGGGTTCTGGCTCTCCAAGGCATTTAAAGGGAGCAGAAGGGCTAGAGAGCGAGTACCTCGGTGATTTGTAGCAGGCCAGTGCAACGTTTTGCCTCCCAGGCCCTGGAAACTCTCTCAGTTCCCTCTGGCAGGCATAAACTGGTGGGCTTCCAGTTAAGGGTCACTCAGGAAGACCCCACGGTTCACATCACCCCTGGAGCATGACAGCCACCTTTACTCTGCTGAAATGAAATGAGCTAATTTGTTTCCCAGCAGCCTAATTGCTCATGGTTTATTATAGAGACTATTTGGTGCCCTATTCGGAAGACTGTTTGTTCCGGACAGCGTGTTTTAGAATATGTTTGTATGTGCTGGCAAATTTTTCATGTTTCTTTTTGGGTTTTTTTTTTTAAAGGTCACCTTGGGTTTAGGAAAGTTTAAAGAGCTGCAACAGCTAAATAGATACAAGAAATTCAAACAAATCCTGAAGGTGGTTGGACTGTGGAATTCTTTTCAGCTTTTCAGTCTGAACTTCCTTAAATTTGCCAGATTACTTAACTGACTCATTTGCATCTGTATTCTATGGCCTTCCTGGCTTTATTGCCTACAGCTGCCTTAGAACTTTCCAGGTATTTCATTAAAATTATCCTTGCAGTATTGCCTTAGTTTCTTCATACTGTGTTATGTTGTTCTGGCCTAAACCTGTTTCTCAGATTCTGGAGCTAAAATAACTACTGCCATTGTGTAGTTCCTTCTGTTTGTGAGATTTGTGTTGCCTTTCTCTTATCTGTCTAAATGAATGACAGATGTTTTTGCATGTGCTGGTCAGTGGTTTTATGCTGCATAGCACAATAGGACCTCGGCTTTGGTCCTCAGGCTCAGCCGTGATTAATGTTGGGAGTAACATTCCTGGAGGCTACTGGATTATTCTGCTGGGAAAAGATTATGCTGCCCTTTCTGCACTGAGTCTTTCTGACGGTTCTACAGTTCTGCATGCTGTCCTCTCTGGGTAGCCCTGGGGTTATGAGCGACTGCCTTATCTATCCTTTTCCTTCCATGGTAAAATCTTCTATTCCTCTGGTAGACCACCGTGTCTCCTGCTGCACTGTGATACTATAGCGTGATACTGCAAGTGTGAAAACACTTGTCAGCTCATTCTGGTGAGCAACTGCTCATGATTTCTGTTACTCTCTGCCTCTGAACCTGTAGGAACTGTTTGGCAGCTGGATGATAATGATCTTACTTTAACATTTGATGTGGTGCCATGTTTTTTGTGTTTGGAATGTACATTGGAAACAGCAGAAATGAGTTTTGGCTGGAACTTCAGTGCAATCTTGCAGGCAGTAAATAACAAAGACTTTAACAGGAAAAGAGAACCCAAACACTTTGTGTTCTGGGTTGGCTTGTATGAATCAGCAAGTTCTGCATCTGTGTTGCTAAATAACAAGACCCGATTGCTAAATGGAACCCAAATAGTATACCCATGTAGAGGCATAACCCATGCGATTCTGCTCCAAAATTGATCTACAAAAACCATTAAGCTGCCTCCTCTTCACATAGCTGAGCCCTGAGCTGGGACTTTCTCTTTTTAGTACTATTACAGTAATGTGCTTCATTCTCCTCTTGTTTACACTTGTATTGCTCCTTTTAGTCTCTTGTAAAACTGCTGTTAAGTTCATTCTCCTCATTTGTCATACTTCCAGTGACAAGATCTGCCTCCTTTCACTAACTCTCTCTTTTCCACTCCATTAAATTTGGGCTTATTGGCCTCCGCAGGACTCTGTGGACAGTTACTGCCAACCACTTAACTGTTAGCTGAGTTAAACAAAATCTTTTTGTCTTTCCAAGCAAATCTGGGAACTTTCTGACAGCTCATACAAGCTGTTTGAAAGCCTGTAGTGGATTTAATTGCAAAGATAAATTATTAGATTATACTTTCCTGTAAAATATTCAGAATTACTTAATCCTTGTATCTGGGTACCTGAGACTAGGGAGAAAAACAAGATGAGGTGGAAGGCAGAAGGAAAAGAAACTCTATTTGAATTGCTTACTCTTTTTCTGCCAGAAGTTGCCACAAACTGCCCTGCGAGTTTGAATGTGGTAAGTTTGAGCGGCATGTTATGTAGTGCATGTACTAGGCATGAAGTGGTGGAGACGAACCTGCCTTTGGAACGAGGAGGAGCTCATCTGTGGCTCTTGGGCCAGAGCTCGTAGGCCTCATGGGTAGCTTTATGCTCTCTGACGTGGCTCTGCTGCTTTTGGGACCAAGCTCTTGCCTCAGTGCGGCATGCCATTGTGCGTGCGTGCCTGCCAGGTTGTCTCGGCAGTAGCTTGAGGTCCATGCACAGCGTTCCATTACGTACTGTGGATGTGCTGCGAGGTCTCTGACCTCAAGGTAGATTAGAGCATCCATCGGTTTTTACATGGTATTGCTCAGTTGTGTTCGTTAATCAGAGGGAGGTGGAGTCTCTCTAAATGAATTGTGCCCATCCTGAAGGACAACTCTGTGCATTGCAGAAGAGTAAAACTGCATTTTATTAACAAATAACAGAAATGCATAACACTGTGGTACTAATATAATAGAGGCTATAAATGTTAAGGATCAGCCTCATAGGAACTTTCTGGATGTGGAATCCTTTACTGCCTTTACTGTTTCTTCTTACAATTTTCAGTTACAGAGGCTCTGAATTATGCTGCTGAAGAGGGAAGAGAAGATCTTACTTTGTTATCTTTCAATTTGCAGACAACTGGCAAAGCATTTTGGCCACAGAGAAAGAGAAGAGGTTTTCTTCTCGCCTGTGTCAGTTAAGCATAGTGGTTTAGTTCTCTAGTTTGGAACTAGGGGGGAAATGAAAAGACTAATGAAGGGAATTCTTTTAAGGTGCTAATTTAGTGTGGTTTGTCAGTGTTTTCTGCAGTGCTTGTTTGTACCATCTGAGTTTAATGGATGCAGCTCTGAATTTGCTGTCTTGGTTTGCCTACAGTGAGGGAGTAATTAAAAAAAAAAAAAAAAAAAAAAAGTCCAGTAGTTATGTCTGTAGCTTGGTATCTGGAAGGCTGAAGGGGAAGCTAGAATAATTCAATTACAAGCATAAAAGCTCTGCCTGCTGGGACCTGTGCCACAGAAGAGTATAGATTTCTTTTCATTGCTTTCTGAAGGAGCACATCTCCTACAGGTGCTGTAAAAAGTAGTTATAGAAGGAAGGAAGCCAGCTGAGGTACCAGAGCAATATTCAAAGTGCGTGTGTCACACTCTTGCAAGCACTAGGAATTATGTACGAAAATAAGCATTAGCACAGCTGTGTGGAAGCAGGCAGTATGTTTCACAGCAGACATTAGTCCGTTAGTCCTTCTGGTGACATTTCCGCAATGTCTAAGGCACTTATTAAAAGCGCATCCGTTATGGATTATGCTTCAAAAAGGGGACCTTTGTGGGCATGGATCCCCCACTGCAATGTAATATTAATGTTAGTTTTTAAAATTTATTTAAAAATAAACAGAAGAATATGCTCAATGAAGCCATAACTCAATAATTCTTTGCTGTAAGCATGATGCTTTATACTGCCGTGGCATAAATGTGCTAAGAAAAAAATGCATAGAAGATATTTTCACAAGCTGCCTCTGATTTCTTTTGTGATCAGTTTCAAATCTTTGACTTTGAACCAACATTTCCAAAGTTTAGTCTATACCCATGTTTTATGTACCTTAAAGTCTGATTTTGTAGCTATAAATGCTACAGACATGTAAGAGCTGAATGCATTCAGTACCTCTGAAATCTAGGCCAAAGTTTTTTAGACTGATTTTACTTAAATTGACTTAGAAAACTGAACTGTGAGTATCCTATTTTGAAAATGTTGATGTCAATCACTGAAAGTTACTAAAGCAGAAAATTTCACACGGAGATGGAAAGGCCTCCTTCCTGCTGCCCGTCCCTTCAAATGATGTGACAGGGTAATGGGTGAACTGTTCTGATAAAACTTATCTCAAAATGATTTCTGAGTCAGTCCTGCCATAAGACTGTTCAAGAGAAAATAGTCTGAGAAAGTTATAGATGGCTTAGGAATAAATGTAGCAGACTTGGTGCCTGCTTCGCAACCAGGCAAAGGATTAACTTCAGCTTTTCTTCCTCCTTCGTTTGCGTAGGGAAAGATAGTGACGGAAGGGCTAAGCAGACTAGGGTGCTTCCAGAAGAAGATAACAGGGTCTGCTCTAGGATGGCTGCTGGGAAGCAGGAGGGGAAAATCTCTGGATGAAGGACAGTTCTGTGCCCTGTGAATTACAGAAGCAGCAGTGGTTCGTGGGTTTGACAGCCTTCGCTAAATCACTGAAACGTGGTGTTGGTGTTGTTAAGAACCTTGGCTTCACCAGAAGGATTCTGCCTGGGATTGTTATAGTCCTAAGTGAGCTACCCACTTTTTGGATGTCCACAGGCTCTTTCATGCCTGGGAGGCTCTGGCCTCCAAGACCTCTTTGGACTCAGGCTTTGACAGTACTTCTGGAGGAAAAAAACCTGCCATCTAGCTGCCAGCGTAACCCAAGTGCTGACTGCTATTTCTTTTCTCATCTCTTGCTTAATACCTTTTGTCAGATCAGCTGGCTCAATGCTGAAATGATGTAGAGATGAAACCTCAGATCAGATAAACTGTCGTCCCTATTTCTCCCATGGTGTGTTTGTATGCAGGAAATGTCCTGCTTTGTGCTGGCCAAGATGGTTCATGGGTACAAATTATGAAACCAGATCATGTGTCTGAGCTGCATCATTTACAAATTTTTGACTTCTTTGCTAATCACTACATGTTTTATAAGGTTATTGGGAGCTATGACTAATAAGGGAATTGACAGATTGTTGAATTATTAATTTGACTTGAGGACAAAAGTGAAGCAGCTTCCCTATTTATACTTATTAGTTATATACATTTATAAGTTTATATTAGTTTATAAGTTTCACAGTTTCTGTAGTTTGTCAGGGAACTGTGCTGAAGAATAGCTTAAAAAAAAAAAATCAAATTAGGGAGGAGTAGTCGTCACTTTTACTATCAGTTTCCTTTACAACACAATATTTTGCAGCAATGCCATAATATGCACACTCGATGGATGTGCTGGGCTTTCTTGTTCTTTTAATCTCTTCTCTGTCACTGTCCTTTCGTCCTTGCCTGCAGCAGCACTACTGGCTCTATGATAGTCCTGAGTCTCCTGACACAGTTCCCCATTGTGTCACAGAGCTTTGATGCTAACTTATTTATCAGTCCTACTGCTTCACTTAAACTGCAGACGTGTTAAATGGTGTGGGTAGACATTGGGCATTTGCATACTTAGGAGACCTTTGACTAAACTGCAGATATTGAGACTCGTGCTTCCCCATTTTGCTTAATTAATTTCTCTTCTTCAGCATAAACTGAAAGGAGCAGTTCTTTGCTTTCCTTATATCAATTTGCAGGAGGCATCAAATTTGTACAGGCACCCTCAGTTCAGAGTAAGAGTCTAGGGATTTACACTTAAACACAAGCCTGGATTGGTCAAATTATCCTTGTGTGTTTTATGCCAGGTAAATATGTCCATTAGCAATGGGATGACATTAAAGCTACAGATTTCCAGTTTTGTTGAATGGCAAATTTCAGCTGTGATTTCCAGAGGATGAAATCCTGTAGTCATATGCATTAATCCAGTTTTCACAAGCTCTCTCTGGCCAAGCATTAGGTCAGTGGAATAGCTGCTGGTATTGATCAAATTAAATGCCTTTTTTCCATTTTGTAATCTTATCACTTGATTAGGCTGATTGAGTTCAGCAAGAATTACATTGTATAAAATGGAGTTTTAGCAGATCCTTGTTTCTGAGATTTGACTGGCATAGGAATTGAGCTCTTGCAACTTTAATGTTCCTTGCTCCATGTGAAGAAGGATCACAGAATCACTGACTAGGTGGGGTGGGCAGCGACCTCTGGAGATAGTCTAGTCCAACCCCCATGCTCAAAGCAGGGTCACCTGGGACAGGTTGGGCAGGGCTATGTTCAGTCGGGTTTGACTGTCTCCACAGATGGAGACTCCACAACATCTCTGGGCAACCTGCTCCTGTGTTTGACCACCCTTGCAGTAAAAGTTGTTCTTATTTTGAATGGAATTTCTTCTATTTCAGTTTTATCCTATTGCCCTGTACATTGGGCACCACTGAGAAGAGTCTCTCTGCCTTCTTGACTGCCCCCATCAGGTATTTATGCACATTGATAAGATCCTCCTGAACCTTCTCTGCCAAAGGCTAAACAATCCCAGCTCTCTCAGCCTCCCCTCATACGGCAAATGCTCCAATTCTTTAATTGCCTTAGCTCGTTGGACTTGTTCCAACATGTCCATGTCTCTCTTGTAATGGAGAGCCCAGCACTGGACCCAGTCCTCTAGCAGTGTCTCCCCAGTGCTGAGCTGAGGGGAAGGATCCCCTCCCTCGCCCAGCTGGCAGCCCTCAGCCTCACGCAGCCCGGGATGCTGTTGGCTGCCTTTGCCGCAAGGGCGCAATGCTGGCTTGTGTTCAACTTGCCCACCAGGACCCTCATCTTTGCTTGTCTTACAGTCTCTGCTCCTTCTCAGAGATACCTTGAATAAAGGCCTCATTCACCTCTGAATTATCTTTCTTCCTTCATTTTTCTTAATTATACCCTTGCTAATCATTTAAAAAGAACCCCACCGATCAAGAGGTGGAGTAACATGGAAGCTATCACTAAAACTAGTTGGAGGGCTTGTTCTTCTTCATGCTTCTGCCCATAGTAGCAGCAAGTATTTTTTGAAAGTTAGTTTAAATAGAGGCAAGTATTTTTTGAAAATAAGTTTAAATAGAGGCATTTGTTTTTCATCTGTACAGACAGGAAAGAGGCAGAGGATAGACTGTATCTGATGGAAGCCTTAGCTCTCCTCTGTGTTCTGGGTTTGTAAATCTGCCCTCCTATCTTTTTGCTTTCAAGCCCCGTACACTTAGGAAACAACTTCAGAACAGTGAAATCTCTCTGAAGCAGTCTCTGGTCCCTCTCACCACTAAATCACCCGTCCTGGACTGTATACATCTAGGAATTTTAAAGAGGCTTAAGAATGTAATGATTGAGCTGCTAACCAAAATGTGCAATCACTCGTTAAAATCAGACTTTCAGCTGCAGGAACAGAAGGAGCAAACATATTACCTAAACTTGCAAAGGGACTTGAGAAACCACAAGATAAAAAACTTGCTTACCAGGAAAACGCTTTGAAAGGAATATTAAAAATAGAATTCTAAACATTTAGATGACCATGGTATGACACAGACTAGCACAACTCCTATAACTGAAAATCATGCAGCATGAACCGATTTGAAGTTTTACTATGTAAGTAGTGGCTCAGATCTCACAATTCACTGCCCCTTTTTTTTTTTCTGTGACCTGTTGCATCACTTATGACGACTCATTTGCTTTCCTTGTATTACCTTATATCTGCTTTTTTTCCTCCATTGACAAGTGTTTTGCTCTCCCTGTCCTCTTTTTACTTGCTACTTATTCCTTTGCCTCTCTTGTCCTCCCCCAGGTCTACCCTGGCTCATCCCACATTGTACTGCTGTTCTTACCCTGCCAGAAATCTGGGACCAGTCTGATGTCTCCTACGTTACAAATAGATTCTCCCTTCCTTTGGTTTTGTACTCTTCCTAGTGAAGCTGCTCTAGCCACCTGCCGTGGCCAGAGAGATGAATGCTTGTTTTGCGTGTGACTTGCCCTCAATCCCTCTTCAGTATTTGTTGCCCATAGTCTCACTGCTCCCGACTCCAAATGAGAGACAGAATGACAATGTTCAGCACAACGTTTTTGCCTGCTTGTCCCTTAACTTGCTTTCTTTTCATCTTCTACAAGTTTCTTCTCATTCCTTGTCAGGTGTTTTCCTGAAATTTCTGCTCTTCTGCTTGTCTGCTCCCTTACAATACTTCGGGATCTGAAGAGTTTACTGTCCACCTTAGGGAAAACTTGTCCTTCATCCCATTGCGCTAGTGGTTTCCCTCCTCCCTTCATCTCTGTGCTCAAGGATAACACTCCATTCATGTCCTCAAGCGTCTCTCTTCCGGTTCTATCCTAGGTTGCTTCCAGTATAGCTTACACCTTTTGAAGGCCCCTGGAAACTTCTAGACAGAGGTTCGCTTCTTTGTAGGCAGTATCTTTGACTTCTTCACTGCTAAGCTGCGAGGGCCAGTCTCAGATAGGTTCTAAGTAGAGTTTAGCAGTGCGACTCTGAAATATGGTTTTAAAGAGTAAGTTCTGTAGTCCCAGTCACCAGAGAGACTGTTCCATGGTCTGTGTAACCTTGTGTTTACCACTTCCCTTGTTATATCTTCTTAGTTCTTCAAATCACAAACCAGTGTCCAGCCTCCCTTGTCACTATACCATACTCTGGCAACTCTGTATTCTCCCCAGTTGTATACTGTGACCTGCACAGACCAGCATGCTGATCCCATACCCCTGAACACCATGAGCACATTTTCCCCACTGTCCTTTTCCAGTACTTTCCACTTTTCCCAGCAGTGGTCCTCGTTCCCTGTCTCCTAAGCTTCTCTTGGCTTTTCCTTGCCAGGAAGAGCAAATTCTGGCATGAGTTTCAGTGCCACTAAGGTGTGGTACAGCTGGAACTGCCTTGATGCAGTAGTAGTTTGGTTAATATCAGATCCACAGGAATTGGGGTGTGTAGGCAGTGTTTCAGGCTGTTCCTGGAGATGTGACTTCACAGGAGGGGGTGGAAGAAGCAGTGTGACAAGTGATTGCTTAAAACTTGGTAGTCTTTTAGGTTGTTCCAGCCAACAGCCTTTACCACCGTCAAGCTGGCTCTTCTGAAAATGTTGTTTGTCCCTTGCTTCTTTGTCTCCTCTCTTGTTCTCTCACTGCAGCACTCCTTCACAGGTCCTTCAGAAGCTATTTCATATCCAGCTCTATCAAGCTTCCTCTAGGAGGACCGCAGAGCTCAGGTCTTGGTCCTCTGCTCTTCCTCTTTTACTCCTTGCTAAGAAGTAGTGGTAGAGAAGAACTCCATGTCTGCACGCCTACTTCAGACCTGCTTTTCCTATCTACTCCAAAATGAAATCTATGAAGGATGGGTTCTGTGTGAGCAAAAACGTGATGTGTTTAGTTTGCAGAGAAAACACCATAGGTGTCTGCAATTTAGTGAATGGCAGAAAAGTAGTAAATTGCGTTAATATTAACCCTTCTTGACTCTCAGTTAAATGGGAGTAGACCATGTTTCAAACTGTTCTAACCTTATAGACTTTACTGAGACGGGATCTGAATGACATGCATCATCGTATACTAAAACAAGTAATAAAACTGCTATAGTAACAGGAGATTTTTGAAAAAGTAAGAATGTGAATTCTTGCTTTTTAAGGCATTGATTTTGAAGCTGATCGGAGTTGGGAAGAAACTATATCTCTGGTCAGTTTATTCCACTGTGGCTTAGTAGAAAGTTATTTTACTTTTGTGGGAAGTATGTTGCTGGTTTTTGTTTTAGGTGGGATTGCTTATCTGATTTGGTGTAGCCTTGATGCAATACATGTCCTACTGTCATGTAATTGAGTAAAACCAGTGCGGCTGCACACATCTTATTCGTAGCATTTTTCCAAACCTATTAGCTAATCTAATCTCAGTTAATTGATTGAGTGATTTCAGTGTCTACCAGAGGTAATTCATCAACACTTCCCACACAAGACTGGGTCTTAAGTCAGTATTGCTGCATCAAAGCGTACATATTACTGTACTTCCCGCAGGTCAGTAGAGACAACATGTGAATGTCCAAGGCAAAGCTGTACAGAAAGTGGAGTGGGAGAGTGTCTCAGTGGTCACCTACGTTTGTGCTGTCATGTTGAGACTCTGAAATTGCTCAGTTGGCCAGCGTTGCAGTAGCACTTCTCTTCTTCCTGTGCCTGACTTGTTCACATGCCAACTCTTTGACAGCTGCAGGACATTGCTGCAGAGGCAATTTTCCTGTGTCTGAGCTTTATTCCCACGCTAGCTAGTGGGTAAAGAGGAGTGATGTGGCTGTTTGTCATTTGTGTCTGAGCAGACCTCATCTCCTTATGAAATATGTTGTTTTGAAAGCTAGTGTTTTACTCCTTGTGTGCAGCTGCTGAAGAGTATTGGCCAGCTCAAAAGAGCAAGAGAGGATCTCCTTGAAGCAGTTGATAGCTGCCATAACTGCCGCTTCTTGTTCAGTGCAGTCTGTGGATGTAGTGACTTCATGTTCTTCACCAGCTGGAAGCCCAGTCCGCTCTCTGAGCGTGCCATGGTTTCTGTGCCTGCGCACTGTTTCCCAGAAAGCAGCTGGGGCTCATTGTATGTGTATGGCACTTCAGTCCTTTAGAGACACTTCATTTCTAGTGCTCCTGTTGGGAGCTACATTGTGCAGAGAGGGACTTTCAGTCATATGCAATAAATCTGAAACTTCCCAGCCATCTACAGCTACCAAACATCTTAGGGAAAGCTGTCCTGTGTGAAGACAGGAGGAGGCTGGACTCGTTACATGATGGGAGAGGGACTACTGTCTACAGTACTTTCTGATCTTAAAAGTTGCTAAGTGGCCTGCCAGGACAAAAAAGGGTAGTTGCTCACCCCGTAGGTGAGAGCCAGCAGCTTGAGGTAGACCCCAGAGAAGCCAATTGAGAGCTTTGGGAGATATAGTCTGAGGAGCACATAAGGAACATAAGAAATGGATTTAAAGTTTTCTGCTGCACAGAGATAGAGTCTGCTTCTCAGATGAGACCTGCATGAAACAAAACTTCTTAAAGCTTGGTAACATCAAATCCCAAAGGGAAGACCTTGAGGGCAAAGGGTGATTGAGAGGTAGGAGGCGATGTGGTTGCTGAGGCAGCTGGATGTGTAACAAATGGGATAAAAACATATCAAATGGGATTAAAACATACATCTCTGTTGGTGTCTGAGGGGAAGGAAGCAAGAGAGCAGAGGGAGATCTGATCTTCTGTGGTGGGTCTGCTGGCTGAGCTGTGCTGAACTCTCCCTTGGCTTTTACTTCAGGGAAGAAAAGTAGAAGGGGAACAAACACTGATACAGTCTTTCTGCATAATGTGTTTCTACTTCTATGCATCAGAACAAAAAAGAGTCAGTTCTTCACGTATCAGGTCCTATACCTGGGGAACTCCTTGCCAAAGCATGTGACGGCTGCAAAATGTCTGTATGAATTCCAGGGGAGTCTGGACAAACATTTGGAGGAGACATCCATTGCTGGGAGGGAAAGGAGAGTTGCTGATTAGACAAACCACATCAAGCTCAGGAAATCCACTCAGCTGAAAATGTTTGAAAGCTGTGTGAATGTTAGGGAGGAAATATTTTATCTCTCTGCCCTGTTCTTGCTTTACCTTGGACATCCATTTATTGCCATTTTTGGAAAAGAGATTTTGAACTCTGATCTGACCCAGCACAGTCTCACTCATATCCTTAGGTAGAACTTTCCTTAGGGCTGGGCAAGCAAGCTGATGAATTCTTAAAAAAATAATCCCAAGTAACACCGCCCCCCCCCTAGACAACCAATTCTAATGCAGTAACTGTAATTACCAAGAAAGTACACATCTCTGATCCCCATGCCTCTGTTCTGGGGTTAGTGTTGATGGTGAACACTTGCACAGCTCGGTGTCTTGAGATTGCTGCCCTCAGAGTCGAGGTTCTTCACATGCGTTTCAAGAAGTGCCCGTGATGGCTTTCAGTGGGTGATAACAGCAAACAAAGCAGGCAAAGTTTATTCAGAATTGTACTTTGCAGCATTAAGCATGGTCTCGATATCAAAAGAAGTAGTAAGTAGTCGTGAAATGAAAGCTCACACTAAATGTTACAGATTCTCCAAAGCTGTGCTGGCCACGGGCAGGTTTGGAAACAATTTGTTGGTACTGCTGCACATCAGCCTATTCTTATTTCTACTAGAGCTGCTCTTGTATTTTTACTCCTAATTCCTCTTCTCAGTATGGGAGATACTAATCCCTATAACTAGGGATGCCATTTTTCATAGGTTATCTGATAAAAGTTGACGGGAGTGGACCTGCTTTGTTGCCTCTAAAGCTTGGTATCACCAGAGGGGCTGTCGATTTGATTCACTTCATCACTGGCCAAGCTACTAAAATGAAAACCATTGCTGCAGAGCACGTATCACGCTGTGACAGTGGAAAAATGCGCACTTGTAATATTCAGAAGTAATTTCTAGAAGATAAGTTTGGTAACATGAGTGACCTGTTTTGTTCAGAAGGCAGGTTATTATGCAGTTTCTGTTGACTTCAACAAAGTGCTGATCCTCTCTGAAAATCTTTTCTTCAGTCATTTGTAGGCTTAAGTTTAGACAGTGATGTTTACACAGCATTGACGTGAGAATCTCCAGGTTTTATAATTGTGTTGCTTGTGAACTTCACTGCCAAGTACACTTAGTCTGCAACTCAGGGAAAGCAAAATGTCCAATGGATAGGAAAGGTACAGTTCAGGAGCGCTGAGCATGAGCATTACTTAGGCAGAGAGAGTAATGTGGGATGATACTGTGCTGTTTTCTGCTCCGTGGTTGTCTGTTTGGAGTCTGTTTGAACAGTTGCCCAAAGAGCACCCATAAATACTTGTGGGAAGTTCTCCTTTTGGCCCACAGCGTTGCTGTTTTTCTGGCTAATGAAAATCTGCTGCTTCTCTTGTCATTGAGATCAAGGGGTACTCGGCTAAAGTAGTCCTTCAACTTTTCTGTTGAGACAGGGAAATTTAAGAGTATTCTGAATTAGATGGTGTTGTGAGCTTTAACTTTTTTTTAAACTAACCTGGGGAAATTGTTTTTAGAAAAATTAATTCCAAGCTAATACAGAGAAATTGTTTTTAGAAAAATAACTATTTGGGAAAAATTTGGAAGGACAGTCAAAATATTTTCTGGGATTTTTACAGCTTTGAATAATAAATCATTATTATTATTTTTAAGGAACTTTATTTGGTAGCTTGAACCATAGCTTTCTTGTTATTTCTTGTTATTTTTTCTATTGTACTTCCGTAAGTTCAAAGAAGTGACTAAGTATTTGTTGATTTATTGGAGGGTAGAAGTACTTAAGATGATAAGATATTCGAAATAGCTGGTGATTAAGATTATTCATTATTTATATTATGCTCTTCGTTTTCTTTTGCCAGTGCATTGCAAAGCTTTCACTTTTTAGGCTGTGAGCTTTCATGACTTTTTCCAGTTTTTCTTACCAAGGTGATTGTTTTGTTAAAAGTAAGATTAAACAAGAACAAAATGACTGCAATTGGTCATTGTAACGCAGAGATTTCTTGCACTGTCACACTGAGCATGTCTGCTTCCAAAATGTCTGGAGTGAAAAGTTTAATACCTTCATGGAAGGAGTTTAAAACTTTCAAGAAGTGAAATGAAAACATGAACACCTTCTCTATGATGGATGTAAATTGTAATTGTTTGTGGAGCACTTGAATACTGTAATGGTTGTGCAGGCCATCTAAGTGGTTAGACAAACATAGGTGGGCAAAGAGAAGAATGAGAAAATAAAACAAAACCGGATGATGCTAAGAAAATACAGTGAATAGACTGAATTCCAGGGTGAGGCGGAGAGTAAGTTACTTCTTTTGTGGCTCCCTGGTGGATCCATGGAGATGCTGGGTTACAAGGTCGCTCTCTATACTTTGTTCCACCCACACACTAAGGGTATGGAAAACTCCCGGGTGTGGCAGGGTTTCTGTGTCAACTAGCAGTGCTGCACATTGAAACTACTTAATATTGGGTCGCCTGAGGGGATCAGAGGGAGAATATCAATGATAGGAGTGAACTTACTGATGCTTTCTATAAAGACTCACACAATTCACACAATTAAACGTTGCTAATGAGACAAAAGTAGTGGATCAGCAGTGTTCACTGCTCTTTGTAATATTCAGGAGTGAATACAAATGCCGATGATGAATATGCCTGCAGCGTTTCTTTGGTTTGGAACTTGGGATCACTCAGACTGCATTTTGTCCATGTGCTATAGCTCCCTTCGGTAACAGCCAAAAGATGCGTAACTTCAACTTTCACCGTTATGTCTTGTTTTCTTTCCCACAGCTGTAGGAAAAGTGCTTTCTTTATCAAGCGTACTGAAAGAGAAGGCGTATATGTGTGGGTTTTTTTATCCCCTCATCTTCACCATAACCATTTCCTTTAGTAGCTAATAATATTTGGTATTTATTTCAGTGACTTACATAAATCTCAATTGCATAAACCAGCAGCATCCTTTTTTCTACTGGCTTTTCTTGTGGGAACTTGTTGAAATGAACTATCCCATTGAAAAGTTCCTGGAATGAGGAGGACTGTTGTACCATTCTTCAGATGGTGCAATAAGAATAATTGGGAGGGTCTCTCTGGTTTGATTAGTGAATCAGGGAGGATATTGGTTCCCCCTGAAGATTTGTAGCATTTTGGAGAGCAGGCCTTTAAGAACTTACCTTGTGCTTCAGGTATCCATCAAGCCTCGGAGCAGAGGCCTTTGAAGTTACTGCTGTGGGTGCTGTTGTTGCTGCACAGTCTTTTGCCAGATGCACGTTGAACTTGGACTCGGGGACCCTGGTCGGAGGACACCAGTAAATGTGCTGGCTGGAAGGATAGGTCTTATTTTTGTGCACCTATGTTGCAAGTAGGACAGGAGAGGTCAGCGTGGTTCGTGGTTCTTTTCTTTGTCAGAGTAGTCAAGTGGCACCTCTAGTCTCTTCTTCCCTGCCCAATCTCTAACTCAAGCCAGGCGCCGTCTGTGTGGGATGATGAAGCAGCGATATAGCTGTCTGTGCAGCGCTGTTTGCAGTTTTCTGCGCTGCACCCACTTGCTCCTTAAGTCAGTAAATCCTTGCAGTTTTGTCAGGTGGCCTCTTAGATGGAAACTTTCTTCGGTGTCCAGTCTCTATGCCTTATCTCTGGAAGCAGTACGCACAAAGAGTTTTTACAAGCCCAGTGTCTTACCCTTGTTTTGTTAAAATACTTGTTTATTTTTAAAACCATGGGACCGAAGGAGAGAGGCTTATATTAAACAGTGCTGATGTTATCTGGAAGATTTTACTGCATTTTGCTTTACAGATTACTCTTAGGCTAAGGGCTGGAATTAATAAGGTGACAGAGGATACAGAATTACATGAAACTGGGCACAGGGTCCATGTCTCCCATACCAATCATTTTCTTGTGACAGAGGGACCTGCTGGCATGGGCACCTGGGGGGAAAAGCCCCCTCTGAAAACACTCTTTCCACTTGGGATGCATGTTTTGGCCTTTTTTGTCTAGGTTCCCAGTCTGAGCCTGTGAGACGCAAAAACCCTTGGAGGTTTTTGCATCTGGTTTAAGGAAGAAAAAGCCTCTGTCTGAACCTTAAATAGTAGAAACTGGCTGCCCCCAGTCTTACAATGCATTACAATGTGAAGTCTGTTGTACAGCGGGGTAGCAGAAACACATCTGGATTTTTTCCCATCGGGATTGATATGAATCTCATTAATAGCAGCTTTGTAATCTATCTGTAACTTTTTCAGTAAGTGATGATATTCTGATATTAGTGATTTTTTTTTTTTAATACATTTTACAAATGCACATCAGGTGGCTCTACCTGGGAGATGGCACCTAAAGCTATATTATCCAGTTTCACTTAATAGAAGAAAAAAAGCTTATTCTCTGATCGGATGAATTACATTGCTTTGACTGCTAGGCAAGCTTGAAAATCACACAACTGTTTCTTGAACAACTTCCTACAAGAAGGAGCATGCCAAGGTAAATTGTTTAGGCATTAGGAATTTGTGCAACGGAGAACATTTCCACCCTCACTGTTTTTTCAGTTAGGATGTCCACCTTCTGAATAGTGCAAACTATGACATGGATTCCAACCAAAAAGTCTTGTCCATGTTCAAAATATTCAGAGAACTCTGCTTGCCCAGCATCTCCCATGCTTTCAGTCCCTTTTTGTTTTTGCTGCAGAGTTTGTTCTTGTTTCTAGTTCGTATCTTCTGTTTTCTCAATGAAACTGGAGACTTGATTTGATATTGTCATTGCTATGCCAGTTTTTTGTCAAACCCAGATTGTGATGACTTAAAAAAAAAAAAATCTTTTGAAAATAACTGGCAAAAAAAATTCTAAGAAACATCACAATGGACTATCCATGTGATTGTCTTTGAGCATCAATTTATATAGTGTACAAAGAAGCTGAATGATTTCCTTCTTGTCTGTGTTTCTTTGCATTTAATTATCTGCCTGTCTTGTGTGCTGTAGGCAAGTATTGGTGCAATAGCTTCTACAGACCTGTTTTTGACCCTCACTTTTATTGTTTTGCTTTCATTTCCTTTTGTGTCTGCAGGCAGGCTTGTCCTTTGCCTGCATTTTCATTGGAGAGGCTTTCTCTGGAACACCTTAAAGTCACTGTTGGGAGTTGCACTGATGAGAATTGCAACCTACAAATATTCAGTAATAATGAGTCAGGACAGAAAATGTATGCAGTTTGAAAGTAATGGTTTCTTTTTATTTTTCCTCAGGTTTCCGAGCCTTTATTAGTTATTGAGGTCTCATTTCCAACTATAAGGCTAGGAGAATATTTTTTATTTGTTTTGGGTTTTTTTAACGTGAAAGCTGAGATTCTCCCAGAAGTGTGATATGAGGAACTGGGTCCTGTAGAACTTTTCAGAATATTGGACTCCATGTAAGAAAATCAGAAGAGCTGACAATACCTCTGTTAATGCCATGGTGTGTACTTTGCAGCAGATAAGTAATTTCCATATCACCTTAAAAGAAATTTTTTTGTCTAAGTTCTGAAATGACATTGATCATTCTGGAATAATGTAAGCCTTCAAAAAATTAAGACTATTCTCTCTCAGAACAACCCATCTGTTTCAGTAACGATGCTTGAAACGTTGACATTTCTTCTGCCAGCATCCTCGCTGTAGTAAGACTTAGGCAGGAAATTTTTGCTCCAAGCAGATTTTGGACCTGGATAAGAGCAAACATTAGGCATTCAGGAACCAAATGAATTACAAAATCCAGTCCCCTGCCTATGCAGACACCAAATCATACAACCCCTTTCATAAACTAACCAAGCTTCTTCTCAAGTAATTTGTTTTGCGCTTTCCTGTCTTCCTCGGCTTCCATCACAAACTGTTTTGGAGCTTACACGTTTTAAGTGTTAGTGACCTTATTTTCATCTTCAGCTGGCTGTATCATGGTCAGGTCATACTCATTTGTCTTTTGTGCCTGTTTGTTCGTTAGCTTCAATAGCTCTTTTCCTTCCAGGCTACATCCCCTGTGCTGTACGTAGACAGAGCGGTCACATCTGTTCCGTGCTTGTGCTTGGCTGTGCTGAACAATATGTGCATTTTTGGTCTAGCTGATGGTTGAAGGCTCTTTTTCATCATTGTCCTATTCTCTACATATGTACCAATTTCTTTTCAGCTTTCTTAATGTACGTGCACAAAAACTCTATGAGCTGTTTGTTCTAAATGGAAGAATTAAGTATTCCAGGCTCCTTCTGCAGTGCTATTATTACGTGTTATGAAAGCCACTAAAGATTTCACTATTCCCTTCAATGCTTTCAAATATGAAAATGGCTCTGATACAGTAGGATAGCATCAAGATAGATATATACATTAAATAATGTGTTAGGAGGAAACAAGATTAGAGGCTTTTGAAACAGTGATGTGTGATTTGATGTCCTCTACCGTAAGACTGCTGGGAGCTCCAACAGTCAAACATGCTGATGGTGGCAGGAATGAGCAGTGAGTGGGGAGGATTGCTGGCAATGGCATGGCTGTGGATTAATTTTCTTTGCAGGTAGAATAAAGAGAACAGTAAGATGGCTTTATAAAAGCAAAGTTCAGTCACTGCATTTTAACAGACCGGTTAATTAGTATCTATGACAAAAGACAACAGGTCAGTGATGGAAGCTGTGCCCATGTCACGGTTTCAGCTGGGATGGAGTTAACTTTCTTGCTAGCAGCTGGTGTGGGGCTGTGTTTTGGTTTCGGTATGACAGCAGTGTTGATAGTGCACTGATGGGTTTGGTTGTCAAGGCCTTTTCTGCTCCTCATACCACCCCACCAGCAAGTAGGCTGGGAGTACACAAAAAGTTGGGAGGAGACGCAGTCAGGACAGCTGACCCCAACTGACCAAAGAGATGTTCCATACCATGTGATGTCACACTCAGTATATAAAACTGGGGGAAGAAGAAGGAAGGGCAGGACATTGAGTTACAACATCTGTCTTCCCAAGTAACGATTACGCATGATGGAGCCCTGCTTTCCTGGAGATGGCTGAACACCTGCCTGCTGACGGGAAGCAGTGAATTAATTCCTCGGTTTGCTTTGCTTGCGTGCCCGGCTTCTGCTCTACCTATTAAACTGTCTTTATCAACCCACAAATGTTTTCTCACTTTCACTCTTCTGATTCTCATCTCCATCCCAACTGGGGGGAGTGAGCGAGCAGCTGCGTGGTCCGAGTTGCTGGCTGGGGTTAAACCATGACAACCCATCATCTGCAGTCTTCTGGAAAGTATGTTAGATCTTCACCAGAAAAAACAGATTCCCTGCCTTTTGGGAGTGCAATGTTGCACAGCAGCAATTAGCCTAGATGACTGCTGTCCTATCCTTTTTCATTAGAAACAGCAATCCCCTTCCTGTGCTGGTGGAATGTGAGCAGAACATAATTGTACTAAACTTCATCCTACTGCCAGAGTTGCTGGCTGGCATCTTCCATGTGAGCAGACTTTCTGCTAGGGGGAAGGATTGGACCCTTTCTCCTTCCCTCCTCATCTCATTTTTTATTTGCACAGAAGGCTTTGAAAACTCAGGCAGTAATTACAGTCTGCTTTTGCTCACCTTCGTCATGTTTCCAAATAGCATGTAATCTCATCTGTTTGGCTCAGTGCTCCCTCAGAGGCCTTGAACACCCCACCTGGCTTCTGGTAGGAAAAACTAGCTGTAATTTAATCTTGCATCTTTGACAATACCACATGAAAAACAAACTATGACATTGAAATGATGTTAGGAGACTGGTTTTTAAACTAACATCATTCTAAGCTGTCTAGAAGTCAGCTTTTCACCCTTACATAATTGTGTTTTGGTATTAGAGGGTTCGGTGAGCAATGACAAATTTTGCATGTTGTCTTATGTGCTGCACCATGAGACAGGTCAGGACAAAGTTTCTGCCTTGTCTGAATTTTATAGCTTGGAGGTTTTTGCCCTCTTCCCCCCCCGCC
>VFFE01006366.1:220581-231830 GCA_008921705.1 Burhinus oedicnemus | reverse complement strand
CCTTTAAACCAAGCTTCTTGTTATTTTTGTATGTGCTTGTGTGGCTTTTTTGTCTGAAGAGTTTGGAGAATCCGTAGGAAAGTCAGGATTTGATTAGAGCAGGCTCATCTGATTTCTTTTTGTCTTTAATAGTTTCTCTCAAAATTTTTCAGTCCCCAGAATGATTATTTGCATTATATAGAAACAGTCAAGGTAAGCTGTTCAAGGACTTTGTTAGACCTCATACATGTCAGAACATAGTCAGTTAGCAGGAGGTACTGAGCTGATATTAAATCAGTCTTTGATTTTTGTGCCTTGGTGGTGCGTAAGCACAAGATATTAATGACTGCAGAAAGGTTAAACTTTACGTGTCTTCCTGTTTATCACAAAGGTACAGGGTACAAACAGAAAGCAGTCTTGGCAGGCAACAGGCTTGCAAAATCCATGTGCTGCTTATCTACAGTTGTGTTTGTACTGAAATTTGATTACCATATATGAAGGTAAGTACTTCAGAATCCCAAGGAGTCTGAGGGGTAGCTCTTGATTCCCAACTGCAGCAGACTGTAGCTTGGGTACTTGGTCACCTCCTAGCAACGTTATCCCAGTGTGAAAATGTTTTTAAAAGAAATAGACCTGAGCAAAGCTTCAAAAGATCATCTTTTAGATTTTCCTTCTTAAAAGTAGGCACAGCTATGACTAACCCATGATCGACAGATACAAACTTGTTCTTAAAAATAATACAATGAAATCAGAAACTAATGTAGTTGCAGGTTCTGTAACCCATATCCATGCAATAGATTTCAATGTGTAATAAACCCAAGCATAAGAAACCTTTTTCTAATGTTTAATTTAAGTTTCCTTTGCTGTGTTTTAAGCCCAGGTCTACTACTTCTATTCACCCGGGATATGGAGATACTACCTTTCTCTTTTGCAGCAGCCTCATAATATTTAATGGCTTATCGTGTCCTCTTTCAATTTTCTCTTCCCTAGACTAAACAAATTCATTTCTTTCTAGCTTTCCTCAGAGGTCATGTTTTCTACACCTTAGATCTTTTTTCACAGCTTTCCTATGGCCTATTTCCAGTTTGTTCATGTTTTTTGCTTGAGGCCCAGAACTGGGCACGGTCCTTGAGCTGATTCTTTCTGATCCTGAATAAAGCAGAGTACTTAACAGGTTTTACAGCTGTGATACTTATATTTGTCAGTCATGATAGGATGTTTATCTTTTCTGCAATAGGATGACAATGTGCTGTGTATGAACCACAGTGCAGAGTATGGAGGCCTGTTAAGATATGTTGGAGCAGCTGGTCCGGCTCTAAATTGAGCAGTGAGCGGGCAATGGGAGAATGCCTGCACTGATGAGTTTAAACAACCTACTAGGTGATGGAGAGCAAAGAGGGCAAGAAGGCTGATGACGCTCCAGAGCACCTCAAAGGCACAGAGCAACCATTCCTGGGGAAGAGACTGGGATAAGTGAGAGTCCTGCCACCTGGCCTGCGGGTGGGTAAAGGAGTTTTGTTCAGTGGACTTTACCTGCCCTTTGCTTGTCTTTGCTTATGGAATAAAGCCTGTTCAAAGGCATTTTTTTGGATTGTCTGTGGTGCTTACTGCCCCTTCCTGTCAGAAGGAAGGACCGCAGTTTACACCTCATGGTCCTTCTTGCAGAGCTGCAAAGGAACAAGTGATTACAGCAGTTCAGTAACAGAGAAAACCTAAATGTTAGAGTTATTAGGACGGGGCAGAGAACGAAGCAAAGCAGTGTTGTACCACTGCGTAATCCAGTGGCATCTGTATAGAGAATGGCCAAGTACTTGAGGACTTTTCAGCCTGAAAGGGACAACTGTAGGTACACTCAGGGTCTGTAGGCATGAATAGCATGGGAGAAGATGGATAGGGTTCAGTGGCTCGCTGTCTCTTCCAAAAGAGGAACTAGGGGGTCTCTAGTGGCAGTAGTAGGGTGCACTGACTCAGTGTGGCCATTCTTCAGTACAAAGTTATCTTTACCATATTGTCTGATTTTCTTTTAGACCATTTCTGCAATTTGTTAAGATCAACTTAATTTTTGGCCTGATCTCTACTGTAAAAGATTTTCTTCTTGCAGCCATCTGGGGGTTTGGCTCTTTTATTTGCTGATTTAGGAAAAGAAGTATGTTGGTTGTAGGATGGGGTTAATCCTTATTAATATGGTTTCTTAAATTTTTTAGCTGCTTGAGGAATCTTTGAGCTGCTTGGATTTTTGACAGAGGATTAATGTCAGTAAGAAATGTGAGATCAGGACATCACAAGGCTCCTCATTCGCTATGCTATCACACCATGCTGCTCCCCAGAGAAAGGAGGCAAGAGAGAGAATATACATCTAGGTCTTGCTAGGGAAAAAGGAAAAGGTTAGCTTAGGTTTTTCTCTCCGTACTTTTATAAATGCCTCTATCGGAGCTAATTATTCAGTGCTAGAGTGCTTTGGTTTGTATTTCTACCATTTTATTAATAAAATTGGTAGATTTTGTGCTTTCTATCTAACCGTGGATGCTTTTGAGCATAAGCAAACCAAATAGAGCACAGAAGTCATGCCAGAAAAAATAAGTCATTCTTTTGTGTGGTTTGGTTTTTGTTTGTTGTTTTTTTTTTTTTTTTAAATGTCATTCATGCCCTTTTATAAATGCAATGTGCAGGTTATGTACAACATGAGGTTCTAGCACCATTTTTTTTTTTTCCCTTCAGCTTCCAGTTTTTCTTCATTGCTGATTCTCCCTAACTAAAGAAGAAGCAAAAGGGCAGGGGAGCTTAAAGGAGGGGGAGTGGGGGTGGAGGGGGGAGGGAAGAGGAAGGCAATATCTGAGAAATAAGCCCCCAATGGAGCTTAGTGGCTGTCAATCTGTCTTTCCTTAGTGTCATGATTTCTAGAAACATGCTGCCATCTTCTCTACTCTTTCAGGGATTTTGCCTTGTCTTCCTCCCTCCTTGTTCTAGCCAAAGACTAGTTTTATTTATTTCACTTTCTCTCTGATCTAGCTTATTCCGTTCTATGCATTTATGTAATAATTGCCTTGAAAGCAGCAGGTAGGGGTAGGGAGCAGATTCCAGTCAAGACTGAATTGAAATTGGTCAATAGCTGCTTTGATAGAGGTGGTACTGGTCTAGGATTTGAGCAATACTTTGGGAAGTTAACACTGCTGATGCTGAATACCTCAGCACACATCAAAGAGGAGTAGCTGTGACTGGATCTGTGTATCAAGGACAGAATGGAAATTACTGGAAAACTTGGCTGGGGAGCTTCTGGCAGACTAATTCAGCCCTCCAGGTAGAAATGTTTTTGGGTCACAACTCTTCTTACTTGTTGGGGAGAAAATAACTGGAAATGTAATTTTTGTGGTGTAAGCTGTAATCTTCTAGGCACAAATATACATCACACTTTCTTGTGTATATAGATTCTTGTTTAAGAATAGTTTCCTAGCAGTACACTTCCTTTTGCTGTGTGCAGTGACAAATTGTGTAAGAGATTTTACTAATGTCTTTGTATAAGGAATGCAAACTTGAAAGCTGGGAGAGATTTGGACTGTACCTCATAATTACCATATCCAGCGTTTCATAGAATCGTTTACGTTGGAAAAGACGTTTAAAATCGAGTCCAGATTTTGTCTATTTAGATGTCATTCACTGTTTTATTGGGGTATGTCATTCAAACTAGTGATTTTTAGATGCTTGGCATTGCTCTCCCAAATCATGCATCGTGCCGCAAGCACCCAAATTTCTCACCTTTTCATGGCTGTCATGTGCTATGAGGTTTCATTATGTCTGTTCTGGAATTTGAGGTGGGGTAGATAGGAAGTGGTTAAAAATCAAATTTGAAAAATCCAAACTCTCGCTTTACGTGCTGTTTGCCCATAGAGCACAAGCTTATTTTGGTTCTGGAGCTGTGGTTGTTGGTGAAGCTCACCTGCCTTTAGGTAGCAGCGGCAGATGACTCGAGTGAAATGCAGCATCCCATATGTAAGCTGCTCAGTAGATACAAAATTTAACATAATTCGGAAACATTTACTTTCTCTATTTGACAGACTCCCACGCGTTCCTTGGAATGTATTTTAGGTGCTCTGCAGAGAGCATTCCCATGGCCTGTTTAAGGCATGTCCTGATATTTCCTGAAGGGTCCTAGAATACGCCAGACACGCTTCAGAGCCGAGACAGAACAGCCACGCTCCTGGAGCGGTCTGGCAGACAGCGTTTCCCTGTCACGGCTGGACATCGGGTCTGGCCTGCTCTAATTTATTGAGGTGGCAAAGCACTTTTCACAGATCGTGAGCTCACAGCATTCATGATTTCTTAATATTTCCAAAATGAAATTACCTTCAAGATTTATGGGAGCTAAATATCCTCTAATTTGCTCTTTTTTTCCCCATATGGATATAACATTTCCCCTAAAACTGTTCCTCCCCTCTCTTTAAATGAAGCAAAAGTATGGATTAAAAGTCAGTTTCCCTCTCTGTACAATATTGTTCAATATTACCTAATAATAGTAGGTTGTCTAAGGCTATCGTGTTCTGTGCTAGAAAAAATCCTGAAGTTTACTTGTAGCAAATACAAGGCCAATGGTCACTTCACCCTTCTCTTTGGGCATCACTTTGGTCACATGCAGAAGGGACACCACAGAGCATCCGATCAGTCCTTCTAGTGCTTCAGCTGCTTTTGGGGACTCCCCTCGGGGCCCCGGGAGTCCCAGAAGGATCTGACCTTCCTCCTGGTTTTACCAGACACCTTGTAAGAGGGAATGTGCATTAAGGAGAGACAGTACTCCCCGTCAGACTCCTGTAAACTGACTTTTCCTGGTGTATGACTTGCAAATAGACCAGTTAATTGCATCTATAAATAATACCAACTTCTGAGTTAAGCCTGACCTTACAGCCTGTACCTTCTTTTTCGTGCAGTGCTCTTAACTGGCTAAGTATTTTATTTACACTGCACTACTTTGTAGCATTATTGTAGGGAATCCTCTTGATTCTTCAAACAAGAACAAAACCTGCTCGTATGTGCGTTCTTAAAGCATCCAAATTTTTCCTGAAGATTGCATGTCACAGTGGCAATCAGAGTAGCTCAGTGACCTAACAAACAAGCCCAAAGGTGCCAGGCAGTGCCATCGTCCTTCACTGTGGCCGCTGCTTGGGGAGAATGGAGGCCATTCTGTGGGACCTGACTTCTGCTGTTAGTTCAAGTTGTAGCTGTGAACATTGGTGCCGTTAAGGTTATAAAAGCTCTTACATTGTATGAGAATCCTACAAATATTCCTCTTGCTGATGTTGGAAGGAGGTGGAGATAACTCCTTGGAGACCCATGAGAGTAACATAATACTACATTTCAGAGCACCAACATGCTTGAAAAAACATTGAACTAATTTGTCAGGTTATTGAAGGTTTTAGGATATTTTCAGAGTATTATTGTATCCCGTTCCTTTTCCTTTTTTTTAAATAGACCGGTGGGGTTTTGTTTTTTACTTAAGGTCTTCAGAAGCTTAAGATATCTTTCTATCTATCTTTAGATATCTATCTATCTATCTATCTATCTATCTAGCCATCCAGCTTTAGATATCACCCTAAGGTATATAACACATCTTCCCCAGCTTTTCCCACATAAAGTTATACAGAACCTTTCGTATTCTCAGCTCTGGAAAAACATTCCTTTCCTTCTAAATCAACCATGTAATCTGTGAATCCTGCATTTATGGTTATAGATGATCTTATTAAAGATTGCATGAGTGGATGTGAAGCGGTATGCATGGGTGGATTGGAGTCTTCTGTTCTTGTTTTGTTAAATGCTCTTGGTCTCTCTCTTCCACCTTCCCAGAGGTTTCTCTAACCTCTAATTTACCAGGTATCTGTGATAGGATTGTACTTTGAGCAGTTTGTAATTCAGAGTTCATTCCATCCTTTTCTCACCGTGCTGCTATCTGAAATTGTTGCTCTGTACCTGACTCTGGAGTAGTGTAGATGAGGTTATCTTAAATCATGTAGTTCAAGTCCAAAAGTTATCTGATTGCAGTAGCATGGAGTTGCATGGTGAGTACCAAAACAGCCTGAAGGGAGGGTTAAACCAGTGTGTTACACCTGTCCTGCTACCAGGTTATCTTAACTATCCCAGGTTAGCCAGGCTGTATCTATTTCAGATACGCATACATTGCGCTTGCAATATGGCTGTAATGGAGATGTACTCTCTGACTCTGAACGTGCAGTACGTTCCTTTCTTCATTTCTGTAGCATAGTGTGATTTTGATCCGGAACATCCCTGCTACTCTTTTGATATGATTGAATGAACAGATTTCTAATAGTACTAGCATATTTTCTAGCCGTGATCTTGATACTCTCGGAAATGGTTCCATATGAAAATTAATATTTCTGTAGTTTCTTTTGCTAATGGTTTCCTTCCACTGTACTAATTGTTTCTACAAGAGACAAATTTTTAGTAGCTGCTGTGTTTGTCTGTTGAGGGTGTAATTAGGATAATGTATTCCCATAATGACACGGTTAAGGACTAGTTCTCTCTTTTATAAATGAGTTTGGATAGATCACAACTGTTTGGTTTGGCAAGGACCTCTCTTGAATCATTTGTGTTAATTAATGCAGAATAAAACACCTACATCTGTACTGAATTTCCATGCTCTGTAAACTAAGTGCTGCTTCATGATCTCCTGAACCGTTTCCTTTCTTGCCTGTGTTATGATAGCTGCTGCGTATGTGCATATGAGTGAGGCAGAAGCAGCCATGGGAGCAGATAACCCCAGCCTTGCTCTCCACATGCGTTTGCCCAGTGCATTCATACCTACACAGAGCAGCACGTGTATATGTAATGAACCATCTAAAGGCAACTCCGCACGCTTTCCTCACACACACATAGACAGCACATTAATTGGCTTGTGCATACAAAGCTGCAAGTAAAACTGCCTAAACTCTGGCTGCAATTTACAACTTATTGTAGCTAAATTAATAGACAAACAATAGTGTGGAAGTTCTAAATTTGCTGAGTGGAAGTGATTGTCAGGCTCACTTGAGTATTTTGGGTGTCCTCATGGCACAAATTCTGACAGATTTGTTCCGCTGCAGGCGCCTTTGGGTAAAAGTAAAATCTTCAACATTACTGTGTTACCAGTGAGAATATAAAATCAGCACTTGGGTATGGAGTCTCCCAACCTCCCTACAAAAATTTATCCTTCCTAGTTCAGGAGTTAATTTCTCTCTCATTTTGGTTTTCTCAGGTTCTCGAAGCCGGCACCAATGTTCTTGGATGATTCCTTCAGGAAATGGGCACGTATCAGGGACTTTGTACCCCCCTTTGGAATTAAAGGACAAGGTATGAGAAAAATGTACAGCTGTTGGAAAAGAAGGTCATTCTGCAGATGCTTGCCACATCTTGTTTTTCTGTATTGAAAGCTCAGGTGGTCCCTTGGGCTCAGCTTTTTTCCTGTTCTAGAAGAACGTTGTACATGTAGCTCTCAAGCTCAAAAGGGTTTTCACAGCTGGAGTGTGGACCTCAGAGGCTTGTCTTAGGGAGGATGGTTTAGCACATGGTGGAAATCAGTGCAACAATGGCAATTTAGATGTGCCATCATTCTGGAAGAAGCATTTTGACATCAACTGCTGTAGCATCTTGGCTGACAGCAGCAGAGAGTGTCCAAACTGATTTAAAGTACCTTTAAGTTGGTAATTCTGTAAAGAACGGGAAGGACTCCTCTTTCTGAGTTTTGGACCCTTGGGGTTGACCACTGATACAAATCTTCATTTTCTTTCCATAGGTTTTGGTTGTGTAATTATTTTATAGTTGTGCTACTTGTGGACTTGTATAACAAATACAAAAAATTTGTTCAGATGCTTTGGTGATGATTTGTAATATGCCCTGTCCTCCAGCTGGAGTGTGGCAGCAAAGGTTGTGTCTCAGGTATGCTGTGGGAGAGCAAGAGTGGTGCTGGTGGTGATGAGATGGGAGCCAGTAGCCCACCCAGCAAGTGGTATATTTTGCGGGTGACACAAGCTCCTTGCTATCCTGCATGTGCCACCAAAGGCCCCTCTGGGTGAGTAGTGGCGGAGCAGAAGGGTTATGGTCATAGCAGTGATTTGCTGCAGACTTCCTGAAGTCTGATGTATTTATTAGGAAGTGCTTGTAGCATTGCATCAACTTCCAAGATTTTTTTTTTTTTTTCCACTGACAAACTCAAGATTACAGCTGGCCCCCAGAGGAACTGAAATACCTGGTGGAGAAAGGACTGCAGCCACAATAGGCTTGGGTCTGTCCCTCTCCCTGGAAGCAGATGTGGTAGTCGTCAGAACAATCTCTGATCAAATGAAAGGCTCTACTGACAAATTTCTTTTGGCTTGCATCAATTCCCTTCTTTGTTTTGTATATGTCCATTCCTTGTCCAGTTGGTCTTTTGCAGCTCAATAGGCAACTAATTACCGTCCTCTAAATCAGCCAGCAGAGTTTGCAGCAAAGAAATAACAGTGGCAGCACAAGTGGAAGGCGGCGTTGACCGCAGGAGGGCTTGTCCCCTTCTAACAGGCACACAAGGTGTACAGAGGTAGGGCAAGCTGCCTGACCAACGTGGAGGTGGGATTTGCAATTACATATGATGTCAGCTAGACCTAATAAAAATCATTCCGTTAAACTGAATCCAAATGGAGAAATTCACCAAAAGGGATGACGGAACGGCTCTGGCAGCCTTCTCCCTGGGTTTGTTGCCAGCTTGTATCACCACTGCAATGTTATGTAAATCTGGTGTTTTATATTGGATTTCCTTAGTTAAAAAGAGAAATGAGAAATTGCCATTATTTAAATGGCTGTGAGCTGAAGCCATGGGACGGAAACCGTTGAATGGGTTATTTTTTTAATGCCCTCCTGGGACTGAATTTTGTGCCAAGTTTCAGTCTGGAGCAAGTTCTGTGTGTGGGAGGGTTGAATTATAAATCTCTGTAGCCCAGGATTTCTAATGGCTGTGCTGACAGGCTGTGAGTCCTAGCGATGCGAATGGCGCCCTTTCATGTTACACATCACTTGGAATTCTTGCATCAGTCTTTTTGGCTGTCCCATGGGATGCATTCTGGCTCAGCTGAGTGATTGGATGATGGGATCAGCACCTCATTAGGGCTTTCAGTCAGGGCAATCTAATGATATCCAAACAACTGACCCAGGCAGGCAGTGTGGAGCTCCGTCACGTGCTGGTGAGAGATGAAGACTATCAGAGCTGGGATGTGCATGGGAAAAAGAGTAGTCAGGGTGGCTGAGACAGTGTAGAGAGACGTGCCTGTGTTGAAACAGACGGGGCAGGAGTTTTGCTCTGTGCATTTGGAATACCTGTGACACCATCAGCTGGGATTTCTGACGTGCATCACTCTGGGAAAGGCAGTCGGTGTTTATAGACACTGACTGTAGCTGGGTTGGTAATGGGAATATTTTGCTGAGAACTCGGTGAATATCACCCAGTGTTTTCAAGTCACTGTGATGTAGTCCAAGTGCAAAATGGCTTTTTTTGTGTGTGTGAAATACAGCCACAGGATGAGCTCGCTTTCAGTAATGCTGCATGTTCCAAGAAACTTCTAGAAACTAATCTGTGGTAGCTTGAAAATACTAAAGTTATGAAATCAAGAGATTCTTAGCAGCTTGGAGGCTAATCCGCCATTTCTGCTTTCTTTTGTTAAAGTTTCTCTCTATTCTTCAGACACTTAGCTAAGTTTTTCTTTGCTTTTTCTGGAAAAAACTGAAAGAAGTCTTCTTTTATCCATCACTTGGTGTTTACTGGTCCAAGAGAGAACAATTCCAAGATTGCAAGAACCAAGTCTTACAATCTTTAGGGGAAAACGGCTTTTGAGGAGAATTGTCGACTGAGCTGCACTGATTTGGAGTAATGCGTCTGTATGAATTACATGTAAAAGAGTAGAAATGGCTCAGAAATTTTCAGGGCAGGACTACAGCCCTTTAAAGGCGATCATATCAAGGAGAAGGCAGTATGCTGATCATTTTGACACAGTTCATCAGGGATCTTCATTTTCTTCAAAAATAAGCTGATTTTAAAGACAGTCCTTCCATTTACAGATGCTAAAAAGTACTCAGTATAACATAGAAAACTGAAGTGTTTCTTCGTGAAAGAATGCTCACTCCTTTTCTCCAGTGGTCATTTTCTGATTTGGCCATTAGCCCATGCAAGGGGGTTTTATGACCAGAGTGCTCCACTCCAAGAGCATTCACGTGTAGAAGGCCTCCAGGTGAATATGGTTCTGAATAGGAAAGTTTTTAAACTTTGCCCCAAATGATGCTGATTCTGAAATGGACTATTGCAGTAGGAATAATACATGTCTCATGTCAGATTGGAAACTGTTGCTATCGTTAGTTAACCGCCTTTGTGATTACTTGTCTGCTAAAAGAAAGAAGCACAGGAATAAGCAGGTGGTGACCCTACTGCTTTATGAACAGGGCTTTCTTTCTGAGGTGGGGCGCGTGATAGGAACTCTTGTGCAAACTCATTTAGAACAGTGGTCTCTGAGTGTCTGATACAAGGTATTAGAAACAGATGAAGAGGAGTTTGAGGAGTGGTTGCACCTTTTTCTTAAACTGTCTTAAATGGGCAGAAAGTTTTAGTACATTTTGTAATTGTTGACTCTGCCTCTGTTCGCCAAAGATCTTCACAAAGGATTGATCCTAATTACTTGATCCCAGTCCCCAGGAACCTGGGACAAAAGCAGAGCTGAGAACTGTCAGGAGTGTTGGAGCTGATACAGCAGATTGAAGGTGTCATTGCATTCATCACAGATGTCTGTAGCCCTTTGTTGGGAACTCTTGCTTTCTCTGTTTGCAGAGAATAGAGAAAGTAATAGATATGTCGTATTTCTGAAAAGGCATGAGTGTATTTGCTCATAGGTTTTAATACCACAATGGGTTGCTACAAGTATCTAGTTTGGCCTTTTGTGTAACAGCGGCTCTAGGTTTCACCCAGTGACTTCAGCAGCTGGCTATGAATATATGAGGTAATCTTTCAGAATCTAAATCAAGATTTTTTAAATGATGCAGAATGACCATGTTGTCAAATAGGCCAGTGTCATATTTGACTGCACTTCCTTTAAAAAAGACTGTTAATGCCACATTGAACTTTGTTGTCTCCCTCTATGTGACTTGACAGACTTTAGAAATGGGATGTGCCAATGTGAGTGCTTGGAAATGATGACTCCGTCTCTATTAATAAATAAAATGGCTGACTTCTGGTCCTGAAGGCAGTTGAGCTCATTGTTCAAACAGGTGAACTC